>CM031241.1:761696145-761741603 GCA_018340775.1 Taxus wallichiana var. yunnanensis
AACTAAACCATTTGTTTTGAAAACAGCAGTAAGGATTTGTTATTTCAAAAAGTATACCTGATCGCTTAGGTGGTTTAGCCGGTGGAATATTCATTAGAATATTCCATTTTCTTTAAAAATTTAATTAGCTTAATCTAACCTTCTATCTAAAGTAACCAAAGGTGTAATTTATTATTCGTTAAGTAGTTGAATTAAAAATGAAGGTTATGACCCTTTCTAAAATTGCATTATCAATGCTCATCATAGACTACCTTGAGTAGCCCATCGGCCGCTTTAATACTGTCTGATAACATATTAAGCAATAGATTGGCCTCCCATAGGTAACCAATAACTTGAGAATCATGGTTCCTTGAACTTACATAGCTTTCAACTCGTTAGGAATTATGTAATTTTAATAGGTTTACTAGATAATTTTAATGAATCTAGATAACTATGATGAGACGTTTGTGAGGTGATGGGAAGACAAGTTTAGATGCTATGTGTACTTGTCTAAACTAAGCGTACATAGTACAACTAAGAAAATTTGGCCAAAGTAATGTGCTTTCTGGGTACATTGTCTAATCACCGTGATTCCTCAAATCTTAAAGTGTAGGATACATGATGGAGTTTTACTAAATGAAACTCTAGGTAGACACTAGAGGATCAATCACATGTTCTCACTACTGCAGAGTGGTAAAACCAAGTGAGGCTAAGTATGAACATTCAAACGAATGTTAAGGGTGATCGTGGAGATCATGGATAATTAACCCTTACAACAAGGAAAAATTTAGCACTATGTTATAGGATGGAATAATTTAATATGACTTGTGCATTAACTAGTTGTAGCTAGTTATTTGATTCATATATGCATAGGAATGTTTGTTTTCTATTCTAGAAAATATATATTCCTACTAATTTGGGTTAAAATTTTAGGTTGTTACATATCCAAAGGTATCAATCTTTATTTTAAACTATTTCAAACACATATAATAGCTTCCATACTTCCTCAAACATCAATTTATTCAACTAGCCCCATGTAAAATATGTGATTAAACAAAAAAATTCAAAAATAGGAAAGTTATTATGGGATCCACACACTATCATGACACTTAAATTCCACTTGAAAAAGTTGGAGAGGTCCTCTCAAACCTCTAATCACTAACCAAGGTCGCCCAATCCATTCTAGGCCATTATCTCCATCACTACCTAACTAGGGGGTTAAAAAGGGTTTTGAACCTTTTTACCTTCTCAACAATGGTTCATAAAGAATGGGGCCTTATTCTTTAAAATAATTCTTAGAGATCCTTCTTAGGACCCTTCCTCAAATTCCATGAATATCTCAACCTTTCATGCGAGACTTCACACATGGCAACAAGCATTAAATTCAAGCTGGGTTTCTCACTTTATAAGAACTCAATAGAGGCAAAAATCACTTTTCATTCTAAATTGTGCAAACCACTACTTAAACTTGGACCACACCTCAAGAAAAAATCCTACACATTTTTTTATGATTACTTTTGCATTTCTAATTTTAAATCTGAACTTCTTACCTCATTAGGCAACCTATGACTTAAGACTAGGTCTAGTGCAAAACTAGATAACATATACAACCCCTGTAACCACACTCTTAGAAACTTGTGAAACTTGTGGTGTCTCAACACCTCATACTCATGATATTCATGCTCTAAAAATTCTTAACCAAGTTATACATACCTTTGATCCACCTACTAGCTAATATACGACCTGATACATCAACACAACACACAAAGACCACACTTTCTCTTTACTACCAATCAACCTTCACATGATATGACATCACACTCTTTCTAACATCATATTAACACCTTATACATCCATCTTTTTCATTAATGACCTATGACTCTTGGCCACATCAATGACAACACTCCATGACTAACTGAAAACTCAACACCTTCATCATCACACTTTGACATCAATGACGACTTCAATGCCAATAATTGGTGTTTCACCTGGTCTTTTCATCCTAGTATTTTGGTATCCTTCTATTACTTTGTCTATGGATTCTTTTTCCTCTTTAAGCTCATCTTGAGTTTCTTCTTGAGACTTTAATCTCTTTCTTCTCAACTTCAATAGGTCTTTCCACAGTTCTTTTCTCAACTCAATCTTATTGCCTATTTGTATTCCTGCAACCAAAGTAACCTTATCCACAATAATTTTAATACAAAATATCAATTTTTCAAGAGCTTATGTATGTGATACAAAAATGATAGCTAACTCACTTCTATTTTTATTTCAAACACCTATAGTCATATCTTGCATAATGAGATCATAAGAAGCATTCACCAGGTCAAGAATCTCCATAATAAGTTTACACATTCAATCAACCCTCTCAGAATGTATCTAGGAATAACAAAAAAATTCTTAAGGATAAAGGAATTCTTCATAAATGAACTTGGTCTTTAAATACCTTTGGTTGATGTTTCCAACAAAGGGAGTCCTCTAATGTCTTCTTTCATGGAAACTACCTTCATACAAATTTGTTAAATACCATATGACACTTGAACCCATTCTCAGTACATGCTCTTTACACAATTACATATAATTTTATATATCCTGTCCCTATGACTGTCAAGATCCATTCATTATCCTTGGAAACATTTTCCCTTTATTGATCACAATCCATTCTCCAAGATGAGTAAACAACATCAAAGGTTATGAAATCAATTCTATTTACACTTAGTTACACTTTCACTTTTATGTTCTCTAGAAAAAATTTCGTGCATTCTTGAGTATTATTTTGAGCTCCTTCACTTTCCATTGTCTAAGATTATCACCATTTATTCTTGACTATTCCAAGGTTGTCGTGTCTTCACCATTATGCATAAAAATTATCATTCAAATAACGAATATTCCTTATTAGACATGTTATCAAGATCACTCTTCACATTTTCTATGCATGCAATTGTCTTCAAAGTAATGCTCGTTATTTATGTTTCTTTAGTTCTCATCACGTTATTTTTGTGAAAAGATAACACATTACGTTGTTACCTTTTTAGGTAAGGATATAATGTGTTGTTACTTTTTTTGTCAAACTACCAATAGTGCTTTGTTTTAAAGAACATGGGCCATATCCACTCAAAAATGAATGCAAGGTGAGATGGTAGGGCAAATATATAGTTAGTGGAGGTTGCAGATTGGAAACTAACTAATAGGGTCATTGTTTTGTACAAATTCGCAATATTGGATTGTAAACTTGCGTGATAGACACCACAGATTACAATCGGCGACGCCAGCAGACTAATCTCCACTTGAATATGTACCCGGTCAATGTTGGTCAACGCATCATGACCGTCTATTGTAAAATGGACGGTCATAATACGTTGACTGACATTAACCGGTGCATATTAAGTGGAGGGTAGCCTCTTCCCTATTTGACGGTGGGTAAAGTTTTACCTTTTATTAAATAAAATAAACTAAAAACAACATAACCATAACGTGTTAAAATTTATCTTTGAAATTTTGAATGGAATATCAAATCTAGAATCTTCAATCGGTAGTCCAAATATGATGGTGCATTCGGGAAACTTCAATGGGATTGAAACACTAAGAGATATCAATGGGATTGAAACTTCCGATGGTGCATTCCGTAAAATTGGTGGCAATAAGTAGAGCCCGGTTTTCACCCTGGATTGTTTAAATATTCTTTTCATCATTCGAGTGGAAGAGCGTGGCTTCCACTCAACCATGCCCCACAATTATACCCCTTGTTTGTGTCCTCTTCTGCTGGATAGATTCCCATCTGCCTTGTATATATATCTCTCACTCTCCAATTGTATCCTCCACAGCAGCAAAGAGTATAATTTGTTTCAGTGTTCATATTAAGCTCAGAGAAGAAGAACTTTCTTTCCAAGATGTCTGCTACCTGTGGAAACTGTTCCTGCGCCGACAAGAGCCAGTGCACGTAAAACTCTATTTCATTCACTTCTCTTATTTTCAATAAAGCTTTTCTTAATATCATCATGGCTTAACTGGGTCTGTTTCTTTTACAAACTTTTCTTCGTTACAAGACTAACAAAATATGTGTTGGTGGCAAGCAAGCCCGACAGCTTCGGGCTAGAGATTGTTGAAACCACTTACAACATGAGGTGGGTTTTTCCGTTTTCTTCTTGTAAATTCTCCACATAATTTTTAATATAAGTTTACGTTGTTGGAAAGGAGAATCACTTATTGAAACATTAACTTTGATTGCATATTTAATATTTATTTGGTGTTTAGAGTGTTAAACCCAGATTAATCGATAAAAATATTTTTAAATGTGTAGATTATTTACTTGCAATGTATTGATAATCTAAAAATTTGGTGGGATTTTGTGAAATTGAATTTTCAACAAGATTGGTTCTCAAATTAATCAATTGATTCCATAAGAATTCTTCATAATTTATAGTGAAGCTCCTTTAGATGTCTTACATTGATAATATTGTATAATAACATAATATTGATTATAATGTGTTTTGCAGCCATGAATCTGAGAATATGGGTGAGAATGGCTGCAAATGTGGGCCATCCTGCACCTGCACTATTTGCACCTGCAACAGCGCTTGATGCACTTGGATTCTTTTTATGGATTATCATTACATAAAAAATATAGTAAACTAAACATGCAATGGTATTATCTATGTGGTGATTATTGAGATACTCAACAGCGAGAATGACTTAGAAAATTGTTCGCGTGGAGTTATTACGCCGAAGGCGTTCCCCCTATGGGAAAGGCCCTTGCGGACGTTTCTCCAACTATGTAAAATTTGACGGCCGTTTAGACGTTTTGGAACTGTGCAAGTATTAGCAGGGAATAGGGAATTACTTCGACAACAGAATCACGAGCTGCAATGGCCAAAATGTCAGCACATGACACAACTCCACTGCAAGCTGCCTCCACTTGAGTTTTGATGGTGTCGATTACGTCAAATCCTCTCGCTGAATTAGCATTGGGCTGCGCAGTTTTCTCACCTGTTAAGGATGCGGAGTCATCCAACAGTATCGACCCGTCGCACCCCTGCAAACCGAAAGACCATTAATAAAAGCGAAATGTAATGTTTCACAACTATGAAAACCTCGTGCTGACAAATCTTACATTAACGAAACAGTCATGGAAGTGAAGGCGCAAAAGAGACGCTCCCATCCGTTTCTCGTTGTTCACTGCCTGCTTGACTGCAGATTTTACAGTTGACAACAGATTTGGACACGTCGTACTGTAAAATGTTGAGCTAAGCTGCCCATACGCCATCCTCGAACATAAGAGAAAAAATAATACTGGCAGCAAATTCGATTCTCATAGCTGCAAATACAGCCAAATATCCAAGCAAGCAAATAGATAGACTGTCGACTTGTGCTGAAGTTTGAAAGTCTAAGAATAAATATTTACAGTCAATCACGTAAACAGAAGCAGGTGGAAACAGATTGACAAACCTGTTAAGCGCATGAAAACAACATTAACAATGGCACCTCTCCATGTCGTTCGAAGCCCCACAGGTATTTTTAGGTTGTTATTTTAAAAATAAAGAATGCATATCTTGAATTTGTCCACGAAGGGGCCTCCTCGTTTGGGGACATTCTTTTATAAGTATGATATGTTACGTCTCTTTAGTATCATAGTTGGTTGTATTGACTCTTTCATTTTTGTATTTTGTATGTAATCTTCATTGTTTGGTTTTTATCTATAAACCTAACCCTAGATATCCTCCCTCTTGTGATTGGTTTAGGGTTTTCCGTGAAATGGCAGTTGCATGTTTTATTGCTGAGAGAGAGGAGTGGTAGAAGAGTGAGCGCTGTGGAAGTCAGATCGTCCACCGTAACATATTCACCTCGAGAAATAGCAGAGGCGGTAGTGCCTTGAGCAGGAGGAAGCGACCTGGCTGCCCTGTCCGTCAATCATATTTGGAACTGTATATTTGATTAATGCATGTTAGTATACATGGGCGCCTACTCGGAATGACCTCCACTCTCGCGCCAGAGACTATACACAGTGGGTATTTATTGAAATCTACATCTTCCCCTAGCGATGGTTGAGGGTCACTGTTTCGGCATTGTGGTGGATTGAATAGTAGACAGAGCCTCCTGCCATGGTCGATCAGTAGTTCCACGCCCAGGGATTAGTGTTGAAGGGTTTGTTCTCCAACGTGCCTGAGATCCGGTAAGAGCTCTCCCTCTGTCTACAGTGTTGTTAACCCGACCCATGTTGTTTCCACGTGCCTCTCCTGCCAGCTGTATTGGAGTCATCATAATTTGTGAGGAGAATATGCACTTGTTTTGTGAATATTGCAGTCCATGGGTTGCCCTCCGCTTCAGACATTCCATCAAGCTGTTAGATGTTACCTGCCAGTAAATCAAATTGCGTTGTTAATCAAATTGCATTGTTGCATTGTTGAAAGTGGCAGTTTGTCCTCTGACCATGAATCTGGTAAGTATTTACATGCTTCATTAGGGTCTTAATCAGCCCCTGCGAACACGTATTGAAAGAGAACTTATTTCCCCAATAGTTCTACTGCTTCATATTTAAATATGAGGCTTACAAAGCTCTGTTATTGAAGTTTTTCCACTTTGCACGTTATGTCACTGCAGGATAGTAGTATGACGGTAGATCTGCCCTGGTTTGTAAACTGTATTGGCATATCTTCATAAAAATTGATTTCAGGTGTTTGTGTAAAGCGTTCTGCTACTGCAGAACAGATTGCTGAACGGTGTTTAAGACATTTTTTTCCATTTAAATTGCCGGTTGTCAATGAGTAAGATTTTCGTTTTGTTAAGTAGAGTTTATGGGTGGGTTTTATGGATTCTCTTGAAGGGAAGAGGGTAGCTAATGAGATTGATCTGAGAGAGCGACATGGGGTTTGAGCATTGAGCATATTTGAAGCACCCACAACATGCTTTAGCACAAAGGTGTGCTCCATTCCTGTTTTAGGCTGAATTTGTTCTTCTTTTTTAGTTCTATGGATAGAAATTGGGAATATGGGCACTTACTAATTTGTACCCTTGAATTTTTTCTCCTGCTCTATAGGTCTATGCACTGAAATTGGGAATATGGACACTACGTAATTTGTACCCTTGAAAATCTTCTCCTGTTTTTAAGGTCTATGGACTGAAAATAGAAATATATAAGCGCTCACTAAATTGTACACGCTCACAATACTCAGAAAATATGCAGAAACAAAATTGTACCCTTCGGCAATAATAAGAATCTATAGAGTTTTAGGATTGGGATCAAAACAGCCAGTTACTAATTTGTACCAGGGTGGAAGTTTCTGGATACAACCACCTGATACTAATTTGTACCTTTACAGAGCCCTTTGACAAGCTCTTTATGAGAAAAGATAATAGCAATCTCTTGAGCTCAAGAATTGGAATTAAGATAACCTTTACAGTAGAAATTAATAGGATCGAAGATGGACTTATTGAATCCAATAGCTTGCATAATGCATGACGTTTCACAAGAAATAACACCTAACCAATTGGCAAATGATAGTTTAGAATGCCGTAACCCGGACAACTAAGATAGCCTACCTGCAAATACAAACAAAATAGAGATTAAAACAGGTCCACTTAAAAGAACAGAGAACTATCTGCTCAATAAGTTTGATTAAGATGTCATTGCAGTCATTGAGACCAAATATCTTTCAGGCATGCATTTTGTCAAACAGTTCGCATGCTTCCATTTCTTACTGTGCCCTTGGATTCGGCAAGAACGCCATTGGAGGACAGAATGGTAGATTTTATGTGTTCTGTTTGTTTATGGTGATTGAAGGTTGGGAGATCACCAATACCAAGCCCATGGTATAAAAAGATGCGGGGAGAGGTATTTACTCGATGGACGTTTACTACCACTATATTAAATTCAAGAACTTAATATGTTTTGTATCAAAAACCTGGAAGTTCTGGGGCCCTGAATATCCTCGAATTCAATCTAATGAAAGCCAATTGTAATCAGTAAATACAAACTAGTGAATGGAAAAATGTATGCCAATGAAAAAGCTATTCTAATATAATTTTAGGTCTTATTAGTTGTACTCTAGATAGCTTTTAGAGATAGCTACTGCCATAAAAATGGGATAACTGATGTCTAACAAATAGAAAAGAAGACGAAAGCATATGGAATAGTTAACCTCGACAGCAACATTGATGACAAGCTCAGACTAAAAAGAACATAGATGAAATTCTCCACAGGTGCTAACAGGAACAGTTTGGTAAATGATATATGAATATAATTAATTTAGCCCCATTTTCAATGAAAGAGTAAGAAAGCAAGTAGCTTCATGACTAAGAGTGAGTGTAAGTAATTTTCAAAAAGAAAACCAATTCAATAAATCTTTATAATGAGCACTGTATTTTTTTCATCATAACTTATATAAAAAAATAACAACATAGATATTATATATCCCAAAAATCATAGCGAATCAAATGGATTTTAACTCTGGATTGGAATGAATTCCTTGTTTATACAAGTAAGGTAAATTTCTATAAGTGATTATGGGGTAAGGCTTATATCAATGATTCGAAACTTTCAAGTTGAGAAATTGAACTTCAGGAAAAATTATAAAGTCTCTCTATTTCCCATACCGTTCATGAAAATCTAAATTCAAGACTAATACTAAATTATTAAAGAAGAGGATTCAGACTTGGCATTGCAACCGGGTCTTGATCACATCAAGTGGCATTGTCCATGACACTTGCTGAGCTCAACTACCCTACTGCAGTGATGTGAGCAAGTAGGTGCTCTTCACTTGCGTTTTCTGGAGAAAATTTGGTGAGGACTTTCTTGGCAGCTTCATAAGTTGCAAAATGAATAGCAGTGAAAGGGGCATTCATTACCACATAATCTGCATGCTTATCCAACATGTATTGTAATTTTACTTCATATATTTTAATAATGAATGATCTGAATGATATCTCTTCCGTGGATCTAAGATACTCCCATATACTATTGAATTCTTTCCTTTGATTCTCACCAAATTGGATTTAGAAGCATCTCTCTGTGATTTTCTTGCGGGTATTGCCTTTGACCAGTCTTCCCCTTTTATCCTTGAAGCTTTTACAACAATCTACATTTGATGTGCTAACATGATGGGCATTTTGGTTCCCACCCACAATTTCACTACTTCCTTCTAAATCTCATAATGTGGCATAGGAGCCGGTATACAACAACAATTGTTATGAAACATAACATTGAATCTAGAATCCCTCCAACAATCAGGGACAACCACTGACATTTTCTATGACACATCAATGTTACCACCAACATTACCTTTATTTGTTATTGTCAAATTTGATAGATCTGACGGCCCATGTTGGGATCCCTCGACCGTTACATATTTTGATACCCCTATTTCAAGAGGGAATCAAAGACAATTGCCGATTAAAATGGCCTGGGGATTAACTATCCACAAGTCTCAGGGACTTACTTTGCATAGAAAGCAACTGTCAACATTGGAACCATTGAAAGGTAAGGTTTGACATTCACACTTTCTCCATAGTTCATCCACTTTTAAATATGTTCATTTCACCTCCTTTTTCATTCAAAAGGTACTCAAAAATGGCACACATACCAACACTTGGAGCAAGAAGAAAGGAGGAGTCAAGACTACTATCCCTCAACCAAAAACAACCCATCATAAATACTACCCTCTACTTTGATAACACCTCCCGGTACTACTTTAGTCAACACTTATTGTATCGAAAGAGGAAATTCCATTCAAGGTATCAAATGTCTTCATGTTTAGTGGAAATAAAATTGGCCACAAAATGCTACCATTCATGATATAAATTCTCTAAATGTACAAAGGTCTTCATGTATTCATGTTTAGTTCATATATCGTGATATAAGATTTCCAACTGCATATCTACGATTTTGTAACAAATTTAAATGTATACACGAACATTTCGATGTAATGTTTCATATATAATCCAACACTTCCACTATCAATCACACCCTTATCAACATGTTATGGACGATATAAAAATGGATTTTTCAATGACCTAACTAACCAAACAATCGATGTAACCATTGTCTCAAACACGTTGCAACACAAACACAATTTCCCCCAAATAATTACAAACCACATTAACTACAAAAGTAATTAACTATCACTCATGATATAAGATTTGCAAATGTATATGTACGAATTTGTAACAAATTTGAAATGTAGAGATAGAACCTTTAAATGTAATGCTTCATCTATATTCCTACACTTACAAAATCAATCACACCCCTTATAAACATCAACTACAAAAGTAATAATTATCCCTCTAAATCAAATAACATATGTCGTTCGGCGTTCACATTGCATTTTACACATGCGATTGCTAGTCTCTAAGAATATGTGATATTAATTGCGTGATGGAAATTATGTATCTCCGTGTTAACTCCATAATTATATAAGATTGTGTCTTTACGCTCTTTGAGTACATGTTTTCTATGATCAAATTATAATGATTGTAGTCATAATTTTAAATACTTGTTAATACCTATACATATATTATGTATATGTACTTGTATAATTCATTATCATACAAGTAAAGTTTAGTTCGAAAATATTTCAGCTAAAATATTGTATAGAAATAGAAATAGAATAATATATAGTTCATTAAAGTTTAAAGAAAAAAATTGGTGAGTATTTAATTTACAAAATCCACATTGTATTAAATGAAAGCAAGTTATTGTATATTGAAATAAAATAAGTAAGCTTTAACAAATGGAACATCACATTAAATAAAATTGTATCAAGTGATTGGATATTAAATCAAGTGTTTGAGTTGTTATGGTTTCATTATAAAATTTTGGTTTTTAAAATAGTGTTTGCATTTAGTTTCTTATAAAATTTACTTATATTATATTAATAAATATTATAGATTATTTATAAAATACATTTTGAATAACAAAGCACATCACATCATAACTAAACTTCTGTAATATGTCTATGAAACATAAAAATAAAATAAATCTCAAATAGAACTATCTTAAATCATAGAAAAGAGTGCTCGAGCAAAGATAATACAAAGAGATTACAAGGAGGTGGGCATTCTTATGAAAAGACTTGTTCCCATCGCCATCTAAAAGGTCTCCCCTATGCACAAGATCTAATTAGTTTTGGTAGTGCTAACTATCTGATTTTTTTCTATAGTGTCCTCCTAATGCCCAACAAAAAACTAAAATAAGGGAAAAATCCAATTATAAATGAAGGAACTTGTCTCTATAAGGTGAATGTGTCCGCTTGATACATTCAAAGCATAGATAAAGAAGCCCAACCATTGTACTAAGTAGGTGGAAGAAAACAACAATGTGGAGGAGACTGCCTTGATCATTTGTGGGAGTAGAGGTGAGAGAAGCATTTAAGATATTCTATTCCTCTTGAGGTGCCCGCACTAGATGGTGAATAACTAAGGACACGAGGAAATGGTGTATGAGGAAGCATCGTGATGATCCAATAGGTTCTAAAGGTGGGAAACCTATAAAGCCACCTTTTGGCTTGTTGGATCTATAAAAACATGTTTGAAACAAGCATGACTTTATCTTGTAAGTAAATAATTAACAATCAACATAACATTTAGGAAATAAAATTGAATCTATTTATTTTTAAATAAAGATAATGATTTCCACTCGAAAGTATACCTAATATATGTGTATTTTCTCGAAGCATTGCCCATTTCCCTATAAGAATATATTTCCAGATGAAATGCTTTGACCTATAGAGCTTTAAAAAAATGGGTCTTTTTGAATGTTATTTATTATTGAAATGAAAAAGCATGAGAGACTTTCGGTTTCCATAAAATGAACATTTGGTTTGGATTATTCTTAAATGAACAAAGTGATGACCGAGGTAAGGCCCTACTAAAATAAGTGATATTGAAAGTGGCCCAATGTGGGCTTGATAATAAGATTCTAGGCTATTTGCAAACACTATCTCCAAATGTGAGTAGGCTGAGTGCAAAGGCCAATGAGCATTAATATTTTCAAATGCCGCACTAACACAAAGTCATATCCCTTACTAGGAGAATAGGTTTGAAACGTAATTTCAACATACCACTTCTAATCCTTCCAACATGGTAAAGAATAATTGAATACAATCTGGTGAAGCATCTATGTGGAAAAATCTCCATACTCTATAATCTATTGGTAGGATTTTTATCATTTTTATGTGAACGAACTTGAAACTTCTAGTAAAGAAAGAAAAATTCTAGTATATCCTACGTAAATAACTTGTATTGTGTGAACCCCTTTTCTAAAGAGGTTAAGTACATGTATCCATTGAACCTCTATAAAAGGAGCATTTTGGAATTTAAAAATAGATGAATGTTTTAAAGAGTATTGATTGAAAACATCCTTTTTCTTAGATCCTGTGACACTAAAATTTTCCTCCGTAATTTCTATTTCATTAATGTATGTATTAGGAATAGGATGTTGTTAAGTATTATTAGTAGTAGTGTCGATAGAAGATAATGGTGCTGCCGATGCACGCCGCCAATAATGTATAGTATGGTAATGTCAAAGTACAATTGGAATGTTGTGGCAAAAGTAAATATTTGTTGTAAGTGGTTGGTAATGTTAAAATGTCAAAGTTAGGGTAAGTATAGAAGTAGGGTCTATATGATTGGGAATTAGAAATATTATATTAGTAATAAGGACAAGAAGTGATGTCATAAATATTTTGTGTATTTTATTTGTAAAAAGTCTAAAAAGGTGGAGCCCATGTGAAATGATAAGGTTTATCTTATCTTAAAAGATAAGCTTACATGTAAAGATAAGAGTTAAGGTATGGAATTCCTTAACTCTGTCAAGTAAGTTGGGTAGAACATTCTATTGAGTGGTAGATCGTCTTTAAGCCCATAAAGAAAATGCCATATAGAATGAATCCTAATTTTTCCAAGACTATAAAAGAAGAAATATATAAGTTGCTTGATGCGGATTCATATTTCTTTATGGAGAATTGAAATGGGTTTCTCCCATTGTGATCTCAATAAAAAATAATGGCAAAACTACACATTTGTGTTGATTCTAGGAAGCTCAACAAGGCAACAAAAAATGATCATTACCCTCTTCCATTCTCATATCAGATCTTGGATGAAGTAGGCGGCAGAGTCTTTATAGTTTTCTTTGATGGATATAGCGGATACAACCAAGTTTGTATAGTAGAGAAATATCAGCTGAAGACCACGTTCACCACTCCTTGGGGAACATTTTCTTATAGAGTTATGCCTTTTGGGTTGTGTAATGCTCTGGTAATGTTCTAGTGTTTGATGAATAGGGTGTTTGAACCCTATATTGGAAACTTCATCAGAGTATTTCTAGATGATTTTTGCATCTATGGGAGAAAGATGGACCACCTGCACTAGATGGAGACAACATTTCAAAGGTTAGATGAAGCACAAGCCTCACTAAACCCTACAAAGTGTGTCTTTGGATGTTCTAAAGGTGTTTTGTTAGGGCATGTTGTATCCAGAGATGGTATTGGTACTAATCCTGATAAAGTTTCAAAAATCAAAGAGTTACCATTTCCTATGAATAGAAGTAAGTTGAGATCATTTTTAGGCCATGTGGGTTACTATAGAAGGTTCATCAAGAATTTCTCAAAGATTGCATAGCCACTAACCCAATTCTTGAAGAAGGATGTTACTTATGAACCAGGAAATAAGGCGCATGAAGATTTTGAACAATTGAAGGAAGCTTTGGTGTCTTCACCTATTTTAAAGAATCCAGATTGGAGCAAGCCATTCATTGTGTATATTGATGCCTCAGATGCAGCACTAGGAAGTACTTTGAGCCAAAAGGATGAAAATGGGAATGATCATCCAGTTTACTTTGGGAGAAAAAATTGTAACAGATCAAGGAAGCCACTTCATTAATGAGGTGGTAGAAACCCTAGTCAAAAAGTTTTCTATTAAGCACGGAAGGCAACAACATACAAGCCAAGCACAAATGGACAAGTGGAATGAATTTTTTTGTGTTATATCAAATTCTAGCAAAAGATGCGGCCTTGCTTGCAAGTACATAAGTGGGATAAATGGATTCATGTAGCATTGTGGAAATATAAGGCAACATCAAAGTCGATAACAGGATACTCCCCATTTCAGGTTGGCTTATGGCATTGATCCAATTCTTCCTATTGATGTTGATATTCCCACTTTGAGAGTTATGAAAAATGGAAGGATGGATGAAAGTGATTAAGTAAAAGAAAGGTTGGTACATCTTCATTTGCTAGAGGAAATGAGAGAAATAGTGAAGGATACAATCTATAAGAAGAAAATGAAGTAGAAGGAATACTTTAATCAAAAGATCCGTTGGTCTCCATTTCATGTGAATGACTTGGTTCTAGTATATGATTCTAGATACAAAAAAAGAAGGCAGAGAAAATTTCTTCCCAAATGGATGGGTCCCTACAAAATAGCAATTGTGCATGAAAATGGTACATATCGACTGGAGGAATTGGATGGCACTCCCATTACGAAATGGGTCAACCACGACAAGTTAAAGATTTTCCAAGCACCAGAATAGTCTACTCGGAGGACGAGTAGAATCTATGAAGGGGGAAGATGTCAACACTAAAATTTTTCTTCATAATTTCTATTTCATTAATGTATGTATTAGGAATAGGATGTTGTTAAGTATAATTAGTAGTAGCATCTGATAGAAGATAATGGCACTTCCGGTACAATGCCGCCAATAATGTATATTACGATAACAGTCAAAGTATAGTAAGAATGTTGTGGTAAAAAGTAAATATTTTTCATAAGTGGTTTGATAATGTTAAAATGTCAATGTTAGGGTAAGTAGAGAAGTAGGGTCTACATGATTAGGAATTAGAAATATTATATTAGTAATAAGGACAAGGAGTGATGTCATAAATATTTTATGTATTTTATTTGTAAAAAGTATAAAAAGGTGGAACCCATGTGAAATGATAAGGTTTATCTTATCTTAAAAGATAAGCTTACATGTAAAGATAAGAGTTAAGGTATGGAATATGATTCGTTAGAGTAGATTTCTTATCCTATTTTAGAGATAAGGTGGATAAGCTTGAAAGTTCTATAAATAAAGAGGCCATCCCCTCATTTAGCATAGAAGGAAGTAGTGAGAAATATTGTATGAGTGAGTGTGTGAAGGAAGCCATCATTTAGAAAGTGTGTTAAAGAAGCCATTAAGAGGTGTAATTGTGAAGTTTCTCCCATAGTTATTGTTGGAAGGCAAGTGAAGTTAGTAACGCTTGAAGTACCTCATGGGTGAGATTGTAACAATTTCATGTTGATATTATAATTTACACTTATATTTCATATTTTTCATCATTCCTTCGTATCATAGTCTATGGCATTTTTGTGTTATGTTTGTTGTTGTGTTTCTAGATTACATCCACCAAACTAAAAGTTGTGCATTAGTAAATAATCATAGCATGAGGAGTTCCCAGGTGGAGAGTTATCATAGTGCCGGATTGGTGATGACAATCCCATCACCATTCCTTATTAGCTAAGGTTTGAATTTAGCACCTTGATTTCTAGATGCTATAAACAACACAAGATCTAACCGATTTGATACGATTTCATTGTATAAAAAGGGTATGGAATCCTAATCTCTTCTAGATTGTTTGATCATAAGGAGATCCTTCAAAATGCACTTGCATAGTAAGAGTTTCTATGATTGTCATCCTTTAATATCCCAAATACGGTTACATTTGGCCAAAAGACTACTACCTTGGAAATTAATGTCTAATGGACATAATCCAATAGCCTTCATGGGAAGACATAAAAAATCCCAACATACTTGATGATGTACATTCTCATGCTAGAAAATAACTAACCAACTCTTAAAGCGATTTAGGTAGGAGGCTTTAGAAGGAATCAATCAAGAGAGTAATAGATGTGGCTTGCAGAATGAGCACTTTCTAACATATATACATATATGATAATTCTCTATCAACGAAAGAGTGTTAGTGATCCAATAAGACATCTTCTTCTCCATTCCATGAATAATATATTGTTGCATATTGGGATGTATTAGATTAGAGTGATATAGTTAAGAAGTATGAGATCAATATCTTTATTACTAACATGCTTAAATATGGGACTAACACACACTTACTTCTGGTAGAGAAAAATATCAAGATGTAAGTAAACATTAAAGGTTAAGAAAGTTCCTTATGAAAATGAGATTGGATCATCTATATACACAATCTTTGCATTTAAATAATCTATGACATGAACTAATCATCACTTCAAAGTCTACATAAAAACTCCTACCCAATCTCCACAATTTCAAATGTTCATAAATATATGATTTTATTAGTGTGATTATTAATATTATATGCACGGAAATAAGTTTATATTGATTTTATTACCATAATATTACATTGTAACAGTTTATATAAAAAAGAATTTATAAATTTACATCTACAATTAAGTCAACAATAAAATATATCTAAATATTTGCACAACCAATTCTTAACTAACTTTGTGCATACATTATGGATATCTACATGGAACATCAACTGTAATATAAGGTTACGACGGTTCACATTCCTGACTAGCCTTGATTGTAGTGAAACTATATTAATTATATTGTTAGTAATGTAGTCTTCATTGCTTCAATGTGTATTGTATGTATTTTTATATGTATATGGAATATATATCAAACATAAGAGCGCCGGAAACTTCAATGCGTTTGAAACACTAAGAAATCCTTTTCTGGGACGAATCTAGAGAACTTGAATTTATTTATAACCTTTTGTAAATGAGTGAACAAAGGAAATATCCATAAAATTGATTGGCAATAAGGAGAGCCGGTTTTCAACGTTCTACTGCCGTGGATTATTAAAAGATTCTTGTCAACTTTCACTCATTTATGCCCCACCACTATCCCCAATTTCATCGTTCGTTTTTGGATAGACTCACATTTGCCTTCTTATAAAGTTGATACTCACTTAGTTTGTCTCTAAGAATATGTGGCATTAGTTTTTTTATGGATTCACAAATATCTAGAATGTTATTTAGAACATGTCTTATAGTTAACAATAACACGGATTTAAACATATATACAATGTTATTAAGCAATAATTGAATAATTAATAACAAGACACTTGTTTAGGAAGCTTCTGTGTTAAACGTGCATGTGGACAATAGTTTTAGATACAAAATACTCAAAATTAAATTTAAATAAAATTAGGTAATAATATATAAAAGGTTATATTAGATTGTATGAATACTATTAACCATTTTAAGGATTATACAAAAAATGAAGTGAGATTGTTTTTAAGTGAAATTTTATTTTTGTAAATTAGGTACTTAGGTAAGGATTTTTAAGGTTTCGCTACCCTTTTACAAAAACAAAAATAGAAAGCTAGATATAAATAAACAAAAACAAACTAATAATGAGATTTATACCCCCACTAGACCTAATAACTTTTGTCAACAATTCTTATGAAAAAAGCCAACCAAAAGTCCTAAAAAAGAAAAAACAATACAAAATAGGAGATAAGAAAACTATAAATCATCTTTGACATTAGGGCTCTGAAAGCTTTCCAAACCTCATGAAGTTCCATTACTTAAAGATCAAAGATACCTTCTCCAACTTCATACTCCTTCTATTGGTTTCTAGTGTTGGAGCTCTTGGCTTTATTTTCTTCCATTTCATCCTCTTTTTACTTCCCATTAGGGTCTCTTTCTCTTTTACACTATCCACATTATCTCTTTTACTCACTTCCCTCTATTATCAATCTTCTTCTACTTGTTGCTAGACACATGAGCTAGCTAGTTAGCCTAGTTGTTTACTAGAATCACCATAATTGTTTTAATTGAATATTTCTTCCCTATTAACTTATCCATGTCAAGCCACATCTATTTCATCTCACTATATAACCTTTTACATTTAGTCACGAGGCATATTAGAACACAATTGACCTAGATATACATAACCTTCTCCATAGAAATGATTCTCCCAAGAAAGTCCCCTCCCATAGAAATGATTGATGCATCAATCATATGAGAATCTACCTAAGATGCATTAGAGTCCACACATATTATCTTATTAACATTATTAGGCTCCATCTCAATGTGGTTACTACCCATAGGATAGGTGACAAACTTATCTGTGGGGGCTCAATGCCCTCTTGGCATTACGAGTTAACAATGGATATTTTCCTTTTACCTAATTCTTAATACTCCCACCAAACCCACATAAAAGGATAGATTCTTTTGGCACAAGAGGCTCAAGAATCAATCCAATGATAATACCCTTTTCCAACCCATTGGCGACATGTTTGGACTCAATTATAGGGAGAATGGTAGGTTTTACATATGAACAAATAAGAGAAGAGTTAAATCCTGGTGGATTGGATTATCAAGGTTATTATACTAAAAGTCCATGCCACATAGCACACAATACAAGGATAGGAAAAATGGAATGATTATGAATCTACTACTCCTAAAGTTATATAACATGGACAACTTGTATGAGTGATTATTTCATAAATTGGAGACACACATCTTCCCAAGGAGGATGGAGGGATGTTTTCAGAATATTATCTTCCATCTCATGAATGTATTCATCGGTTCTATAGAAATCCTTTGTCTCCACCTTTATCCTCTTTCTATCCTTTATAAGTATCATGGCATGTTCTTTCATGTCGATGCATTTGTAATGTTACATTACAATACTTCTATGATACTTGGATAAATCCAATGAGAGTGTGGGATAAATTTCTTTAGTGTTTTCAACATAGGTAATGAATCCACCTCTTTTTAAAATAGAAAAAATAATAGTGTTCTTTTTTCAATATTTGAAAAGAATTGGTTCAAAGAAAAATCTTTCTCCTCCTGTAGTTTCCAATTTATCTCATAGGGTTTTTGTCACTAGATCAAAATGTTACAAGTAGACCAAAACTTAGATCAAAGTGTTTTGTACAACGTCAATACACTCAATTCTATGCCACTCAAATATCTTCTAATGAGTACTCAAATGGGACATACCATCATCCTTTCTCTTATTTAAAAGGAAAATGATTCTAGTAATAATCTTTAATATGATTAAAACCACCCACCTATATATATTCCTCAACCGCCATACTCTAATATAATAGCCCTACCTACATACATCCTTTTTATTGAAATCACACTTTTGTATTGATAAAAACATGAAAAGTACACTATAGTTTTAAATCTAAATACATGAGTGTAGAAGTCAACTCTAGAAGAATAAAACACAGTAATATGTGCCATGAAAAACAAGCCAACTGAATAAATTACAAAAGCCACAAGGGAAACTAGCTAAGTAGCGAGAAGAAAACATGGCGGTCGAGAGGAGGCGGAGGAGAGGGCAGCTGCAGAACATCTCCTCAACCCAAAGTAGGGGATCATGAGAAGTAGGCCCAAGGTTCCAGGTCATCACCCTAATCGAGGGCCGTCAAGTCCTTCTAGTCACAAGAAATAACTAATGCCATGTGAGTAAATTTATTAGGGGAACAACAACACGTCGGGATCTAGAAGCTAAAGATGAAGAAGGCCAACTAGAGCCACCACTACTATCAATGGGAGGATCCCACTACCATCATCGGAGGGTAAAGGATTCTCCCCACATGTCTCCACCATCGAGCCACTAAAAAGCAACCATCATGCCACCAAGGTGGGGAAGGGCTCCACCAGCCCGACCATGCAACCAATGCCGAGAACCTTGGTCACATGACCGATAATTAGAACAAGGCATAGAATGACACTGAGGTTGGGAGTAACATCAAAGTGGAGACTGACCGAGTATGGGGAACTTCCCTAGTAGGAGAGGAGATCCTACTTGTGCTCCACTTCTAAGAGGACTTTTCTTTCTTGTACTTGGATATAAAAAGAATATGAGAAATAATATCAATTTTAGCATTCACACAAAATTCCAGGCTAAGAATAGTGTGATTAAAAATACTGTCATTTCTAATCTTTCAAATTTAAAATAGAATTTCTACACAAAAAATTCAAAAATTTATTGTATTTTATAAGAAGAAAGAACAAGTCCCCAACAAGTCGATTTTCCAGGTGAAGGGATCAAGGAGAAAATGTTAAAATAGGGAGTGGATCAACTTCTACGCTAAGCGTAAGAGAGGAAAACACTAAAAAACATGTAAAAGAGACCCAGGATGGTGGCAAACAAGGCACAATGAGATAACAACTCCCAAACTCTGAATCCATTTGTGAGTCAAAAAATCTTGGTATAAAATATACCAATGGAAATGTTCCTTTTTTGGTTCAATGGGGGCCTGCCAAATAAGATTAAATATGTGTTTCCAAACCCTATGAGGGGATTTAATCTTCCAATAATTATTCAAATTTTCATAAGGAATGTGCGTAGGTGCCAAAGTCATGGTAACCAAGTCGAGGTTTTTACCAACCAAGGGAGTCACCAAATTTCATGCCAATCACACCACCAATGAACGGAGGAGATATTCCCACCTTATGTAACACTTCGAGGGTATGGCATTCTAATTTTATAAATAGACTCTTTATCACCATTGTTGAGATTGAATTGGATTTAGATCACCTATCGACCGATACCATGCTTAAAAAGTCAAGACTTTTAATCCATGACACCATGGAAAAAGGAACATTGTCAAAATTAAGAACAGAAGACCACCATAGGGAATGAGAGTTCATAGAAACCCCAGATCAAAAGTCATCCCTGATCCAAATAAGGTAGGGTTTGACCGCTTCCCACACCTTCAAAATACTATGTATAATCAAATTCCCCCCAATTTTAATAGGAAGCTGGAGCTATCATTAATCTTTGAAAACACAAAATGTTCCGGTATTCTTACCAAAAGGAGCACCTTGACAAATACGGTGGTAAAGGAGGAATTTACAATCCGTGGGTCCTTGAAGCTTGGATGATCCATTTAGCACTAAGGGAAATTCCTTGAGCTAAATGTAAATTATCCCTAAACCCCCAACATCTTTAGGAGATCATAAAATATACCAAACCACTCTATGAAAGCCTTTATGACTATTGGTATTTTCCCAGAGAAAAAATCGTAGTAACTTTTCAAACTTTGTATAAGAAACCTTAGAGGGAGCCCAATAGGACACATAGTAAACGTGTGTAACAGATAACACATTTGAATAAATATAAAAGTTTCCCAAAAGAGAGAGGGGTATGGTAATCAAGTAGGCAATTTTTTGGTCAACCCGTTGAACAACATAAGACCAGAGAGTGGCAGGAGTAGCTTGAAAAGCAAAGGGGATGCCAAGAAATTTAAATTGCACCCCAAGTTGAATCCATTGCCAAGAAAATCCCTCCAACCATGGAGGTCTAGGAGCCAAATATTGTATGTAGCATTGTGTCTCTTTCTATTGAATTTAAGAACACGAGGCTAAATAAAAATGTCTAGACATTCAAAGGAATTAGTGATATTCTCTTCATTTTCTTCCAAAGTTAAAAATAATCATCAGAAAAATGCCCATTAATGAGTTGTTGTTCAGAATTGGGGAGAGAGATACCCTTGACTAACCCTTGAGCAACAAATTTGGCAAGAAGGTAGCTAAAACCCTCAGCAACAAGCACATAGAGAACCAAATCTAGTGGCCAACCCTAACGGATAGACCTATGAAGCTCAAACATATAATATTGCACTTGATGATGTTAAGCCTAAGAGAATATCTGGAAAGAGCATGTTGACCAAACAAATGAAATTGGGGCCAAACCCAAGAGCTTGAAGCATGGATGTGATAAAAGGCCATTCAATTCTGTCATAAGATTTTTGAAATCAATCTTGATGAAGAGGGCCTTTTTCTTGGAGATCCTGGCCCACTCCATGCCTTCCCAAAAACAATAATATTGTCCAAGATAAACCTTCTCTTAATAGAGCAAGTTTTTTCACTACGCACAATAAGAGGAATGATGTTGCGGATCCAAATAGCCAGAGATTTAGCGATGATCTTGTATGACACATTTTAAAATCTAATCATATGCCAACTAGTGATGAGCTTATAGTCTCTGTAGACAATAAACCATGCACTTTGGATAATATTTAGTTTTGGTCTCATACTATTATTCATATGGTTTTTGAGTGAAGAAATTACTAATTAATCCCCATTTTTGGTCTTTTTTATTTACTTTATGTCGTAATTTATTACCTAACCGCATTGATGCCCAATCTATTTTTGACACTTTTCATCATTTTAGCCTTGATTGGGGTGCCCTTCGGTTGCCTTGGTCACATTTGTAGTGCCCTGATCCTTTTTAAACTTTATCTCCACTTTTAGGCACTTTCTAGCCATTTCAATTTCTTATATTTATGGTGGTCGGCAATTCTAGGGTTAGTTATGAAATTAGAACAAAAAATCCATGTAAATATAAAGTTATGAGTCCATAATGAGGGACCAAGCACTAGTCACTACTATCATTCACCTAAGCTTTCATCTATCAAACACATTTGGAGATCATTTGCATTCACTTAGCTCCATCAAAAGAGATAAGGATAGTTCATCTACATCACACAAGAATAGGATGGAATTCTATTCTATTCCATCCACCATTCTACTACATTTTTACATCTAGTTATTTCTCTTTTCTTCACAAAGTGAGACTGTCATAAGAACACCTAGGGTATATGGTTGCACACATGTGTACATAGAACTACATCGGGTATGAGATGTAGTGTAGCATTCAGCTATCAAGTCCACCATCATGGAAGATGAGGTCCATCTGACCCCTTCATTTTATTTTTTCATTTTTAGGTTTTGATGCTTGTTTTGGGGTCTTGTAAGTCTTCTCTCATCTTGGATTATCAATGGCACTTGGCGCAGTACATACGAATCATATGCCATAGGTAGATATGGTTATAGACCACTTACGTAACCTTTGAAATTTAGTTTCAGACCTTTCACATAGACTAGGGAACCCATTCTGCAGACTAGAGCATCCACATGCACCTCACTCCCTCTCTAGGCACTCCAATCTACCCAGATATCTCTTATCCTTCCTTTTGAGATCCTCTACATAGTCATTCCTGCTTCTTATTTCTCTAGTCACTTCTACGGCGAAGTCCAAAGTGAGCTCCTCTAATTAGCCGAGTTCATTCTAACTCTCATAATACTAGTGTTTAGCATCTTCTTCTTCATAGTTGCTTGGGTAGCTTTCTATAGTTATTTATTGCATTTATTTACTTTATTTACATGTTGTTCTAGATTAGATTAACTATTATTATTTACAAATTTTAGTTAATCATTTTTGTGAACCCAAATCAATCATTCATGATTTCAGGTTCTTCATTGATTATTTTTCACCTTAGGGTTTGATCGACATGATTATCTCAATCAATGATTATTTTCTTGCAAACCCTGATTTACTACATTGAGTCAAACATCTTCTTTACTATTCACATTTGTTCTTACATACATCCAGACTCAGTTTATCAAACATTTTTCAATGCATTCTCTTCACAGATAGTATTAAAGTATAACCTTGCCACTAATGTTAATACTTTTGATAATGACCCACCTCTGCATATCATATGTCATATTCATAATTTAGGTGTTAAGCGTACTTTGATTGATAATGGATTTGAACTTAACTTGTGTCCTATGTCATTCCTTCAATTTTTAGGTCTTTATGATCGTGAGGTTAATTCATCTTGTATTTCACTGTGTGCTTCGATAGTTCTATCCGTTCATGTGTCGGTCACATTACATTGCCTATCATTTCGGTCCAAAGACTGTCCACACTATTTTTTCATTGTTTATTTCCTAGTCTCCTACAACTATCTATGTCGTAGGACATGGCTTCATGCCATGCAATTTGTTGCCTTTACTACACATAATTGTGTAAAATTATTATATGAAAACATTGAGTACACCATTTTTCGGGAACGTGATCCATTCCAAAGATTATAACGGGGTTCCTAATAATTTTCTTCTTATTCCACGCATATATATTACGGATGAGCTTCTCCAACCTATGGCATAAATACCTCACTTACCACCACTTGAAAATACCATTTGCGTGATAGATGCAGTTTATTTTATGCCACCTACTACTACTACTACTATAATGATCCCATATCAAGGGCCTTTCCAGTCCATTGACGTGCCTTTATTACCCACACCTTTGCATACACCACCTAAATCAACATGCCAACCATTTACTTGCATGATCTTTATGAATAACTACTATTAGAACATATTTCATTTTATCATACATGCAACGACACCATATGTACACATGAGGGTTTGGCTCACCTAGGTTTTGCTTTTGAGGATCTCTATCCTACACCACACACTCCTAATCTTTATTATGGATTTGTTTGCATCACTGCTACTTATGGCTTACATATCTTTCATCTTCATTACTCTATCTATTGCGTAGTCCTCACTCTTCTCCACTTACATTAGGGAAATCATGGCTTGATTATATTGGGGGAACTCTAGATCCAGATCATATAGAAATTTCATTTCCTATTCCTTTTAGATGTGTCTTCATCTACAATATCTCTTTCCTAGGATACACACAAAATCTCACCCATTGGTATGCACACGGTTTTCCACTCCCTCCATTCACCAATGAGGATTATGCTATGGGCATGTACAACTTATGCCTCCATGGCTCATTACGTGATCAACCAGACACTATTTCTTATCAAGTCACCAATGCTTATCCATTCAACTATGATCCTGAAAGCAATGATCTTCTAGATGACATTACATGATAGCCTCTTTCATCACGCACACTTTGGGGGCATAGTATTCACATCCCCCTCCCTCATCATCATATCATCATAGGCACATCTCTCATATTTGCATTATCATTCATATTACTACATCACATTCTTAGCATTCAAATCATCTCATCTTGCATAGTCATACATATGTTTTAGCATTGTCATTACCCGATGACACACTCTTGTGATTTGGTTCACACTTGACATTGAGGGCTTACTACACATGAATCCCACACACTACACTATAGACACCACACATCATATTTCACACATTCTACATTTAGTCCATATCATTTCAATCTTTGCATATCTATACATCATACATCATACTAGTCTTCATCATACTCATCTAGCATTGCATCCTACATACTATACGCTCTTAGGAACACTACACATATTACATTCAATACTATATACTACATACACATCACATGGTCATTTATCATCTTCATTACATATAATACATCATCTTCTATGCATTACACTCACTACCCTATGACATACTTTAGTTCCTCAGTCCATACTCGATTGTCGAGGGTTTACAAATCAAATGGACCTTACATTCATCACGCATTTATCATTTGAATTTTCATCATGTGACATTTATAGGATAGTGACACATGTTATAGGCTAAATCATCACTTACTCTATTCATCTTGTAGTGGTATACGCTTTAGGCTACATCACCACTCCCTACTATTCATCTTATAGTGACACACACTATAGGCTACATCATCACTTCCTCTATCATCTTGTAGTGATACACACTTTAGGGATAAATCATCACTCATACATTCATTTTTAGTGATATACATTTAGGATATAAGGTTCATGCACACCTATTCTATATGTTACATATCATCATCACTACATATACAGACTCATCACAATGCACTATACACAAAACACACTATTTGACCTTTCCCGATGAAACACTCTCATTTACGGTTCATTCTTGACTACTCGAGTGCCGAGGGTTTACAAACAAAATGGAGCTTGCATTCATCACGTGTTTATCATGTGAATTTTCATCATGCGACATTTCTAGGAGAGTGACACATGTTATATGCTAAATCATCACTTACTCTATTCATCTTGTAGTGGTATACGCTTTAGGCTACATCATCACTCCCTACTATTCATACTATAGTGACACACTTTATAGGCTACATCATCACTTACTCTATCATCTTCTAGTGATGCACGCTTTAGGGATAAATCATCACTCATACATTCATTTTTCATGATATAAATTTAGGATATAAGGTTCACGCACACCTATTCTATATGTTACGTATCATGATCACTACATATACTGAGACTCATCACAATGCACTATACACAACACACACTATTTGACCTTTCCTGATGAAACACTCTCATTTACGGTTCATTCTTGACTACTGGGGAAAATCAAATGAAATTCACTGCTTCACATTTCCATTCACTCTGGGGTGGATGGCTCTTACCATCCATATTTTATTTCATTCCATCCATTGATAGCATGCTACATATTATGGTTGATTTTACTCTTGCTTAATTTTACTTTTTCATGGTAACTTTATTACACATTCTAGTTACATTACTTGTATGTCATTTATCTATATTATCCACACATGTGTGTTCACATTTTCTTCTAGTTGTGATTGTAGATAAAAATATCTTACATGTAGCATGGATGCTCACCTTTTACCCTTCTTACACTTGTAATACCAAAGATCCACATTAATCTCTCATAGGTGTTATTGTTTAATTTTGTACTTAACACTTTACATGACTTAGTCATACATGATTTTGACATATTAGTTATCCTTCTAAGATGCTAACAGTCCTCCATATGCAACATTTTTATGCAGGGATATTTACTTCCATCTTGGTTTGTTATATTCTTCGTCTATTGTTTTCTCTTGTTTGTGGTCATTGCCCTTTATTTTTTTCAGTGCACACTTGTTTGTTTGTATATGGATATAATGGCTTTACATTTCTTGTGAAATCATCATTGATGTCCCGTGTTTTCATCTCTCTTCGTTTGGCTTACTTATCTTCATATGTGTTTACATTACTACATTGTTTAGTAGCTTATACATTATCTACATAGATTACACATTGCTTTATACATGCATGCTTGATTGTACTAACACTTGTCATTGGCTAGCCTTCTTGATTTTATGTGCCTCAGTTTCTACCAATAAAATTTCCTTTCCCCTATAGGAAATATTTTCAAGGTTCATGTGGTTGGTTCTCTTTCGGGGCCACATTCTCCTATCATTAACGTTATATGTGCCCCCAAAGAGGGGGACATCATTTGGGGTATTTACATTCTACACAATGCTTCTACGTTGGTTCAGTTCAATGAAATTTATGCCCTTGTCATTGTGGGTTATATATAGTGAGTGGGTTTAGAACATTCTACAAACCTTGTACACAACAAATTTTACACGACAGGTTTGTCCTCGCATTCCCAAAAGCGATTAAAGTTTGATGATACAATAGAATTCCACTTTATACTTCTTTAGCTAGTGGAATTGGATCGTCCAAAAACAAATATGTACATATATTTATTCACACATATTTAGGGAATAAGTTAAAGTTTTGAGGGTACAACAGAATTCATCCCTATAATTCTTCAACATATGGCGTCAAATTGCCCAAAAAACCCCAGAAGTACAAGATAACCTTCTACACTCTCTTTCTCAACATGGATCATGTGCACATGTTCCATTTACATTTTTCATTTGTGTATTTTACATTTACATACATATACATACATCTTTTACATTGTATTTTTACACATACATACATACATATTTGACTACTTGATCATTTCCTCTTGCAGGTCCAACCATCTAGGAAACAAGTAGTCAAATGGGGGCAACAACAACAACAATGTCAACAACAATATATGGTTGCACAAAACACCATACTAATGATTCTGGTACATTACACCCATCAGAAATTACACACATGTTTCCATTTTAGGTTCACTCTCATCACTTTTTTACATTTTTACATATTTAGTTTCCATGCTCCATCATATTTTTGTCATTCCACTCTTTGTCTAGTCCTTCAAAGCATTTTTACTACAATCTTCATGGACATCAGGTATGCATCTATATCTACTTTATGTTACCAAGATTTCCACTCACCAACATATAGTAGGGGAAAATGGAGACACTAAATCATGCACTTTGGGTAATATTTAGTCCCGATCTCATAGTATTCATATTGTTTTTTAGTGAAGAAATTACTAATTAGCCCCTATGTTTTGGTCATTTTTATTTAATTTTTGTCATAATTTTTGACTTTCACCGCACATATACCCAATTTGTTTTTGACACTTTTTATTAAATTATCCTCGAATGGTGTGCTCGGGGCTAGTACTACAAAGACTCTGTCGGCACCTTAGTCCCATTGCGGTGCCCTGATCCTTTTTAACACTTTCTCGCCACTTTTTGGGAACTTTCTAGCCATTTCATCTTAATATCTTTTTGGCCATCAGCCATTTCAAGGTTAACTATGAAATTAAAACAAGACAACCATATAAATATAAAGTTATGAATCCATAATGAGGGAACAAGCACAAGTCACTACTATCATCCACCTAGGATTACATCTATCAAAAGGCATTTGGAGATCATTTTCATTCACTTAGCTCCATCATAAGAGACATGGTTGGTTCATTTGCATCACATAAGCATACGAGGGAATTCTATTCCATCCATCCATAATTCTACTAAATTTTTACATATAATTATTGTTGGCTACTTCACAAAGTGTGATTGACACAAGAGCACCTAGGGCACATGGTTGCACACACTTGCACATAGAACTACATTGGGTATGATATGTAGTGCAACAATCAGTTAGTAAGTCCACCATTGTGGTAGCTAATGTTAATCGACCCCTTCATTTATATATATATATATATATATATATATATATATATATATATATATATATATTAAGGGTTTAAAGCTTGTTCTTTGGTCTTACAGGTCTTTCTCCATCTTGGATTATCAATGAAACTCAATGCAACAGACAAAGAATATAATGTGACATACATTTATGGTTTCAGACCCGTTACAAAACCCGTGAAAATTGGTTTTATACCTTTCACACCGATCGATGTGCCCATTCTATACACCCGGAGTTCTCACAAGAACCCCAATCCCTATCCTGGCTCTCTTGTCCACCCATATATCTCTAATCCTTTCTTTCGAGCCTTGGCACAATCATTCCTACTTATTTGTCTAATCTCTTTTGTGACACACCAACAAGCTCCTATAATTATCTGAGTTCATTCTAAGTCTCTTAATACTCTAGGGTTTAGCATTTTCATCTTCATAGTTGTTTGGGTTGCTTTCTATAGTTTTTTACTTCAATTATTTACAGTATTTACATGTTTTTCTAGATTAGATTAATTATTTTTATTTCAAAATTTTATTTTATCTATCTCTAGACTTAGGGATGAATTTATTATTTCCCTGATTTATTAGAGCATGAATAGAAATGGTCTACATTGCTTCACAGTAAACATGATGGAGGTTGGGACCAATAGTATCACATAACACCTTATAAAATTCACATAGAGATCCCTCAATTCTTGGACATTTTTCTGCAATCATTTTCATTAGTGCCTCCTTAAGATCATCATCAAAAATAGATTGATCATAGGAAACCCTTTGGGATTCATAAATATTGTAGGGGATTGCATCGAAGCACTAAAATAAGGTATAATTTCTTTTTGGAGTGTAGGGTTGAGTAAAAAAACACTATGATAATGATGCATAAAATCTGTAAGACATCCTCGAAAGGTTGACTAGGTGACCTCGGGCATCTTAGATAGCTTGGATCGAATCGAGGCATGGAGAGGCCGAAAGAGGGAAAAACATCTTTGGTCAATCTGTCACCGATTTTATGCCAATACAAAAAGAGTTATGATTTGAGAACCTTGAGCTTAGTAAACTGCTCCATCCCGAGTTTGATAATCCATAATGCCACTTTGGTTTGAAGCTTGGTGATAAACAACGAGTGATGAAGAGACCTCAAGATTATAGTATACTCCTTAGTGGAATAAAGCATCATGTTACCATACATCCAAAGGAAGGTTTTAGTTTTGATAATGGCCTCCTACCACCTTTTTAGTCCACCCATGCACATTGGAGGGAGGTTATATAAAGTTCTAGATACGGAGAATGTGAGCCAAAATTCTTAGATGATGAAGATGGGACATATTGAAATAATGGTGGGAATTTCAAGTATTGACGGAGCTGAAATTCATTCAATCTAAAATAAAATGGGAGAATGATCCAAAATAATAGGTTCTTCCCATAGAAAGACTCAGGTCACCAAAATTGGTGGTAAAATAACACCACTACTACTCCAAGAGGAAGGCTTGATCTAGTGGTTTGACAACCCTATCCCGACCTATCTCGAAGTTGGACTAGGTAAGCCAAGTTGCATTGGAGACATGTGTAAAGTGGTGGTTAGGATAAGAAATTCCAACTTTTTTGCACATGTAAAACAATTCTTCACATTCACCAACACACTAGCACAAAGGAAGATAACCCACTTTATCCGCTATAGACTCCACATAGTTGAAATCACCACATAGGATCCAATGAGCATTGGGTAACTCATCGATGAGCCACTGCCAAATAAGAGCTTGTTCAATAGCATCATTTAAAGCATAAATATTAAAAATACAAATAATTTGATTATGTAAATAAAAATGGACCACACAACTCGATAAGATGGGTAAGAGCCTAAAGAAACAATAGTTTGTTGCAAGGAAGGAGAAAACAAAGTAATAACACCCCATTTCATAGGATCATGATTGGAATGATGAAAATGACACCTGAAAAGATAGTAGAGGTTGTCAATTGGAGAAGAAACCCATAAAGTTTAACATCCTGAAGACACAAGACATGCATGTTACTAAAATATTAACAACTATCTCGAATCATGTACCTATGGGTCGGTTCAATAAGCCAACATAATTTATAAGAAATTTTTTTAATGAGAACCATCAAGATTCATGAATTGTTCATCCTCGAGTCTCCCTTAGACAAGTGAATTTATTTGTTGAGATAGAGGAGCCCACAATTTTGGAGAATTAAACATAATCTATCATTTTGAAAGGGTGGTGTTGTGGTTGGTCATACTCATCAACCCGTATAGGAGAAGGGATGCAAGAACACCTACATGTGGAATTTTCATCTATAGAGTGAACAATCACTAAAAGGGATGTTTTCATTTTCTAGACTCAAAAGAATTGAGGACATAGAAGTGGGGAATGATGCACGATATGATAAGCCATAGGCTACTTATTAGCTAAAGGGTTCAAATCCAAGGAGGAACTCCCAATAAGATTATAGACCCGAGATTGGGTTTTAGGATTTTTCTTACTTTTGAACACTTTCCAACCCTCTTCGAAGAAGAGGCCGGTTTATGGTAGGAATTTTTATTCTCTAGGGTGGTAGGGGGTTGAGGAATTAATTAAAGCGAATTCTGAATCATATGGTTAGTAGACTAGTAACAAAAACATGTATTGTGCAAGTTAATGTAAAGGACACATTTAGAAAAATGGGTATCCCCATCTCGAATGTCAATTGATTCCATGAGGTCCTTGGTGAGGTCCACTTCGACATAAGTATCCACACTATGGGTGGGTGGAATAAAATTTATTAGGCTCATGACAGACAAAAATGGCTAATGGGTTTGACTAGTGCTTCCATAAATCTCCAAAGCAACAAAAGGAGACCAAATAACTCAACCCGAGAGAAATTTAAGAGTAGTGCACTCGAGACTTGAAAGACACATCCAAAGCGTTCGAATGAACCAAAGACCATGATTCATAACGGATTTACAGTGCTTAGGCTTGTTAAGCTGGAATAAAAAAATCCCTTAGAAACAATTTGGACATCCTTAATCTTTACACCATGGCCTTGACAGTGGTTATGAACCCACCTGTTAGAGAATATTATTTAGGGGACATGACTAACAAAATATACAATTAGAGTAAAAGATTCAAGCCATGAACAGATTTATCAAATAAAGGAACATCTAAAATAAAAACAGGGACCGGGAAGAGGAGGGTCATTACCTTTTCGTAGACCTTGTGGAAAAATTTCCTCACTCTCTTATTTATCATAGACATGGTTACAGAGCTCTAACTTCCCAAACCTCGCATCAAGAGATGCATGAAGAATAGTAGCTACTAAAATAGCTTGTTACCACCGCCAAAGGGAGAAAAAATAAAAATTAATGCAAAATATCACGAAATAAATGTCTCACCTTGAAGATATGTGGTGTGAAAGGCAATATTGTGTGTTGTCTAATCGAGCATGGAACTCAAAACCTAGAGCACCCAAAACATTGAAACCTTTTGCCACATCCATCAATTTTTAATTACTACAACATTAATAATATTAACTATATTTATAGGGAGGTATATGATAAATTACATCTTCTTGGACCCTTAGTAGTTATACCCATATTATCCAATCGCACACTCCTTCCCTTCGTGGTAGGCATGGTACATTTGACCCTTTGAAAATCTTACATCATATTTTTCACATCAATAATGACGTTATGAATAGTCCAACTAGGATTTGATTATTCATTGAGACATCAATTAATGTTAAGAGAGTTCCCCTCTATGATTTCTTTCTTGATTTTCAAATCCTTAGTTGTTTTAATACCATAAATGGCATGAAAACCTCAACATTTTAATTTAAAAGGATACAAAATACCCTTTTATTAAATATTCATTCATTAATATTTTTTAATAACATAAGAAAACATCTCTATAATCAAAATCCATTAAAGAAAGAGTGGTACTTTTTTATTTTATTGAGTGGATCATTTTTTTATTTCATATATAATGTAAATTGAATGTAACATTATAGAATTTGAATATCATAGTGTAGGAAAAAAACTATCCACTTAATTCCATTACATCACACATCTAATATGTCATTATATGTAAGATTCTTAAGCAAGAATTTTTTTAATTAAAAAGTCTTGTTTTTCTTGTAATGCCACCATTAAATAGTAATAAAATGGAATCAATTTTTTGAAAAAAATAAAAAAAATGAAAATGTTGGAAGGAGTTAATTGGGAGTAGTTGGAGGAAATTATGAATCCCATGTGGGGGCACGTGGTCTCCCTGACAATGGCATGGGCGTCCTCAGCATACTTCTGACATGTCATTTTACTTCCAATATAATACAAGCACTTTATTGAGGTCCATATGCATTAACCATGCTGAAAACTAGTCAACAATGTAATTTTTGTAATAATGGATAGTTGTATCATGTACCAAGCGTGATGGGGGTATGTTTTATTTCGACGGTCATTTATTTGAGGTTGTATCTCTTTTACATTCTCTCCACTCAATCCCAACATTTAGTTTTTTTATCTTCCACCAATCTTATTGCCCGCTATTATATTCTCTACGGTTGGAACCTTTTTCAATGCCATCAAACAACAGAGGTTGAATGGGATTTATTTTTGTGGAAAAATGATCATATTGTAAGTTTGATTGCACAAAAACAAGCACGTCATTCTGCCTCTTATTTTTCCTCCCTGGAAAGGAACACCAAGAATCATTGGAATCTCATTGTCCTCAATCTAAATTCGAATGTGAGGAAAATGTTCCGGAGATGGACGAAGAGCTCCTTCAATAATTCTAGGGTAAATTTCATGAGGAGGAGGCAAAAGAAAAGGAGTGCTAGAAAAGAGTGAAATGACATGGAAGCATTTGGAAGAAGTTGCTACTTCAAGTGTTGTAAGTAATGAAGTAATGCTTATAACACATCTAGCTGGTAGTAATAACATTCACAATCACTTTTATTTTGGTGAATGGGGTTATAATCATTCACCAGAAGTGGAACTATTTTCATGCTTTGGGAGGAGTGCAACTTAATTTCCAGTACTTCTATGGCAGGGAATGTATGGATTGCAATGAATTTTGTAACAAATCATATTTTCTCGCGAAGAGGAATTTTGTTGGATGTTGTAGTTGCAAATGCTTGGCTGACATGTACGTAAATGTGGAAGCATAGACATGTGAATGAACTATTTGACAAAATGTCTTTTAAAAATGTGGTTTTGTGGACATGAACGTACACAAGCAATATTTTTAGGTGTTGGCATGTTGACAGCAGCAGTTGTGGAGACATCCTTACTTCTCCTCCTGCAAATTCTATCCTAGCTAGAATTTGTGTTGTTACTTGGCCTCAAGGTTGCCTTTTTGTTTTCACGAACTACACAAGGGACTTGTGCCAGTTTTTATTACTTGATTATCATGTTTATGGCCTTTTTTTTAAATAGTGAGGGAATCATAAAATTCAGGCCAGTAATCTTCAGTTACAAGTGTTATGAGTGTTGATTGACTCTAATTCTAGGTATTAAAAGTTGAAGACTTTAATATTAAGTTTTTTATAAATGACAACACCAATGAAAGTGTTATGAGTGCTAATGCTATGGCCTAGAGGATAAATTTCCTTTACACATTTGATATGTTGGTGACTGATGCAGTAACAATGTATGGAATTATTTTCTTCAAGGCGAGAACAAGATCACTTTGGAAGGATCTTGGAAAATATACCAACAAATTTACTAAAGGAATATTCAACACTATTTGGGGCGATAAGGAAAGGTTGTCTGAATAAGAGGCTACTTACATGTTTGTATCACTTTTGAACCAAACTAAGAGATAATGACTCAATGAAGGTCAATCACGCGGGGGTAGCAATTTAAGGTTTTTGTGAACGGTCGACCGGAAGGGCGAAGACATCTAAGACCAACCCATCTACTTCCAGAATGGTCTCCTTACCTTTATCTCTTATAATTTTCATATAATTTGGTTATTCATTTACAATAAAATAGAAATATTAAACTATTAGATACTCAAATAATTGGATATTTTAACCAGATGGCTAGTGCAATCAATAAAACAACACCTCGTGATTTTGCTACTGACTCTCTATTTGACCCTCAACCATTTCATGATGATAACCTCATGCATTGCTAAACCTAGGGTGTCAAAAAATTGATACTCGTGTCCATCGGTTTTGGCGAGAACTAGATGAGTTAATCAAAACAACCATTTTTGTCTACCTTACAAAGTTAGAAAGACACATTTCCCAGAGACTATAAAACAACACTATGAGCCCCGTAAAGGGATGTCAAACATCATATGTGTTCCTTGTTATGTAGAGAGTCACATCAAGCATTAACTCAACCTCTTTTGACCATTGGCACTCTCTTTGCCGCCCCTCTTGGAGCCCCATTACTTTGTTTCACACTTTTAGGAAGTTTCCAAAATCTGAAAAAATTGGCTTTCATTTTGAACCACCATTTGAACCCTGAGAAACGAAATCCCTACTCACCTTCGCAAACCTCTAATATTTTTACCATACTATTTCCTGTAACCTTCAGTTTGGGGTAAAACACTCTTCATATAGTTTGGATAAGGAATTTTGTAGGCCTTCGAGAAGCTATTTGACTAAGTCAAATAGGCACAATTACGATCGGTGGCATTGAAAAACCATTCACCAATCATAAACCATTCGCCAGTTCTAAATTACGGTAGTTCCTGTGAATTCTCGGTGTATGTGAGGACACATAGAAATTTACCCATGGTGTGTTTTCTCATTAAAAAAATGATTGAAAGTGGTTTCTTAGCCTCCAAGCCTAAATTGAACATTTTTGCATCTAATAGTAGAAAACGTAAAAAGAAATTTGAAGGACCCCGTCGGGTCACCAAACCACTGTGGAAACTTGTTGACACTTGTAAATAACTGTTTGGAACTCTATCTTGTGGCTTGTTATGTAAAATTTGACTTTTGGAAAAATAATGTTTCTCTCTCCTCCCTATCTCTCTCTTTCTCCTGGGTTAAGAAATGAAGTGAAATGAAATGAAATAAACATGTGTCTCTAATATTTATTATTGTAATTTATATATGTTATTGAAAAATGTATATATGTGTAATGTATTTCCATGTTACAAAAATTTATATTTGAAATTTGGTAATATGTATGAGATGCTAGTTTTAGGAATGCCTTGGGAAATGTGCATTTAATCATAGGTACCATTTTGATTTAGATTTGCATATGGAAAAATTTGGATATGTTAAATGAATTTGAATGTAATATCTTGTAGTGCATTTCAGTGTGTGCAATAGTCGATTAATTAATTGGTGTGTTGTGTTCTTTACCTTGAAAATGCAATAAAGAAATCTAAGCGAATTAGTCAACCCTAGTACAAAATTTGTGTATAACTAACCCTCTTGTGTTATTCTTTTTGTATAGAAAATTGAAACCTTAGAATGAACTTAAACATGTATGCTCGATGACACCTTCTATCTTAACTAAATAAGATCCCTAGTTGAGTTACCGCCATAGCATGTATGTTTAGCGACATCGTCGTGAAACCATTAGTTAAGAATGACTTGATCAAACATTATCTATAGTAAGTGGTCCCCTTCCAGATTGGTTATCATGTGTGTAGTAAGGAGAATGTGTTCTCTTCAGGTCCAACTTACGTGTTAGGTGATAAAGATCACCCACTACCTTGAAAGTAACCTTAGTAGTGGGATTATTTGATGAAGTTAATATTTAACACTTGTTGTACCCTCCCTCTCATTCTAGCCACATTAGTTTGCAAAACACTATCATCCTAAAAGATAATTAATCCTCACAACTAAAATTTCTTGTACTTCACCTTAATTTGATCTATAAACTAGGCATAGAGCCAACTAGTGTAAATTGAAATTTAAGCTAAACCTCAATCCTAGTCGATTAAGAGGTTAGCTTGTGGGTAGAAAATGGTAAGTAGCTCCTTGCAAATGAAATTGATTTGAAATATGTTGACTTTAGAGAACCCAGGAACCAAATCTTGGTCCCGTAATCCCTTGTTATGCCCTTTTATGACATTAAGAATAAAATAAATTTCACATGTGGAATCGTGAAATGTAGAAACATGGGATCTTACTTTGAAAACAAATCACTTGTGGTTCATGTGTAGTTTATAATTCTTCCAATCATGTACTTCTTCTAGATGTTAGAAAAACTTCCGTAACTCCTTTTGTTATAAAACAATGCTAATAATGAGACCATAGTGCAATGTAAGAGTAAAGCATATAAGAGTAAAAAGAGATTTGAGGTTAGGAATAATGTCACTCTTGGAGTCCTTATAACTCAATTAAACATTTTCATGTGTTAAAAGGATATGAATTGCCTTTGGTGAGATCAAACTTCGAGAAAAAAAAAAGATATATATAAATCTAAATACAATTTCTTGATGTGGAAATGTTGAATGGATTCAACAAGTTATTGAACTATATTAACTATGGTAGGGAAATAAAGATTCCATGATCGAAGAATGTTTATGGGAAAAAGGTATCTTGAATCTAACCCCCTTAAATCCTAAGATTACTTTCTTGACATCACATCAAATTCACTTGTGTAGAAAGGTAAAATTTAAACATTGAATAAACATTTGAGAAGCATAATTATTAACATAAGAATGAGAGAATTAGGTACCTTGTATGAAATTTGAAATATGGAAAATAATTATGTAAGTTATGGAGATTTTCATAAGGGATAAAGATCCAACTTAAATGGTCAAACTGTAAGTTGAATGTGAAATGAATTTAAGAACCTGTAGGTGGAAAAAGGATAAAATTATCATTGCATAATAATGTTCTTGGAATGTTAATCATAACTAAGATGTAATCATGGTAATGATGTGTTGTGGGTTTTCCAATCCTGGGTCCCTTTCTTGTGGTTGGGTCATTGCTAGTATTTGTTCATTGGGGAAAGTGTGGCATCAACATGTATATGGTGTTGTCATGTGTCTATGTAAGTCGATGAATTATGTAAGTGTCTTATGCGTTGTTGAGTTTCTCTACTTGGAGCCCTTGTGGTGTTGTGTAGTGAGCAATGTAAGTTAAAAAAAAAATATCATGTATTTCTACTGTTGTATTTGTGTGTGTAAAATGGGTGTTACATTTGGTATCAGAGTGAGGTTCATGCTCTCAACCTCCGGGGACATAGATTGGAATTGTGATGGTGTTGCATGATGGTGGTGGATATTGGAAGAGTAATGTGATATATGTTGTGATGTGAACCAATGTTGTAATTGTGATATTATGAACACACATGTTGTGCATGTCACTTAGTGCATATTTTTATCATGTTGATGTGCTTGTGATGAGAGTATTCACTCTCCTTTTTGTGGATTCAATGAGGAGTTCACGTGTGATGTGTTCCACCTTGTTGTGTGTGAAAAAATTTATTGTGGATTGTGAGTGTTGGAGTTTTTGGCATTATGTGATATGAAGGTGTGTTGATGTGTTGCATGACATAATTGGTGTATAGTGAATTGGATTGTATCATGATGTCATCACCATGTTGTGATTAATTGTGTGTGTCACCATGTTGTAATTGTAATTGACTATATGTTGTAATGTTAGACATTGTGTTCCTCATATGTATAATTTGTGTAATATGTGATGGTTCATGTCATGATTTAGGGGCATATGGTGAGCATATGATCCCTATTGTAATGATTGCACTTTGGGTGTAGTATGTGGTAATGTGATGTATCATAACCCATGAAAGTAATGATTGTGTTATACCCTGTATATATATATACCATGCCATATATATATACCATGTGTAAGATGCTATGGTTAATTTGTGTGAATCACCATTGTGTTAGTGATGTAGTTATGTGTTATTTTGTGAACCCTACACTAACCGACCCTAAGGGAAATTGGTAAAAGTGTATGTTTGGAGTGAGGAAATGTGTACCATTGACCAGTCACTCGATCCAGTACGAGATAGGAAGTGGAGTCTTACATAGGCTGAAAACCCACTTTTGTTCATTTGGTATGTATGGCACTTGCTCAACGGTGTCATGTATATTGTGTTTCGCAGACACCTTAGGCTCAGTAGATGGTGACTTGTACTCTTTTCTCTCTCCTATATGGTTATCATATGGATTCAACCTAAGTGTACTTACAACTATGTTGAGCCTTGTGGAAGTGGTGGAGGGATGATTTAAAGAGATGATGATGATATTGTTTTATTTTTTTATATGTTATTTATGATTTTAGTTAAGGCTTGATGTTCGAGTGCCAACAACTCATTGAGTACCCTTTGTGGCCATATAAGGTATAAGGCATACATTTATTGTGATGTGTTATTTCCTACATAGTTATTTTATGTTTATTCCATATAATTTTATTCAGAACATTATCACTTTTTTTCTTGCTAGAACCAACAATTTTCTTGATTGACATGTTCTTATATTTTGGGCATTTATTTGGTTGTTGGCACTAACATGCGGATTTTTTTTACACTAACCATGGCTAATTAGCCATTTGCTTTCTTATTTTAATTTTTCGTATCAAGTTTAAAAAATTTATAGCCTAGCCCAAGGCTTGAAATTTTTGCCACTTGGCATTTGAAATGGATTTTTATGTTGGTTCTAATGTCAGTAATGTGTTGGAATAGGGTCATGGGATTCACCATGGTGTGGTGGGACCTATGGACCCACTTCATTGTATGGGGTACGCCCCAAGGAGTTATAGATAACTAGTGGGTTGTTGAACCATGAGTTATTATGTCACTTGGGTTAGAGGTATCTGGACTCTATGCACCTAGGGCCATAGGGTGACCGACCTCTTTTGGGAGTGAAAAGGAAAATTTATCTTTATTTTATTACTTGAGGGAGGCATAAGAGACTTGAGGGAGACATAAGAGACTTGAGGGAGGCATAAGAGATTTGTGTGTTGTGTGTGTGTGTGTGTGTGTGTGATGCTTTGAGAGGTATAGGAGGTATATGGAGTTGTACTTGTTGATTCTTTGGAGGTATATGTAATTGTTTTGTGATGCTTTGGGAGTATATGGAGATTTTTTTGATGCTTCGATTTTTTGTGAGGTTTTGGAGTGTATGGTATTGGTAGGTATGGTGATTTTTGAGAGGTGTGTACTTGTACTCTATTCATGTTTTTGGGTTATGTCTTGTGATGTTGTTTCCATCTTGACACTATGTAGCTATAATTATGGTTTCGAGTTGTGTGAAACATTTGTATGTGTACCTGTTGGGAATTCCATGTTTGTATATGCTTATGTTATGAGTACTATTGTGTTGGGTACATTTGTGACAAGTACTATGTGTGTGGATCGTGTATGTTCCTTCCATGGTTTGGTTGAGTTCTTGTGATGTGATACAGTCATGAAGTATGTAGAGATATGTCTTGTGAACATTAGTGTTGTGTTTTTGGTTCATGTGTGGATTCTTGATGTGATTTTCTATTGGGGCCACCCAAAAAAAAAAAAAATAAATAAATAAACTAAAATCTTAAAATAATGGAATACTAAGAGTTGAGATTAATAAATACTTTAAAGGAAAACTAAGTAATAAAGTAAAAGAGAATTACAAATCTTCACAGAACATTAAAATTTAAGATATTTCCAAATTTAGTTTGCTTCCTTATGGTCATGTTGTACCGACCAATTATTTTGTTAAATGACATGTGTCATTATTGACTTTCTTGCCTTCTTAACCTTCGAACTTTGGTATTGTGTCATATCGAGGACGATGCTCTTATAAGGGGAGGAAAATGTAGTAACAAGTTAAAAAAGATAAAATAAACAAAATTAAATAAATGGGATAATGGGAAGTTATGGCGAGAGGGAATTTAGGGTTTTTAATTATGGAAGGAGGTGTGAGTCATAGAGTGAGTGTCAGGATGTGGCAGAGTATGGGTGCCTGAGATATTTTCAAACCTTCATCATTATCTTCAATAATAATACAAGCACTTTAATTAGAATCCAAGGCATTAAACCATGCTAAAACCCAAGTTCACATTAAATTTTAGAAAATGGATAGTCATAAGCAGTGTAGTGAAGGATGGACGGGAGGGCATCTCTTAGAAATTAGGAAATTTTTAGTATTGACAATGAAATTGGGGTAATTTCTCTTTGTATATGAATATGGAAGCATTGAGAGATAGGGGGGTTCACGGGGTTCTATAATCCCAGTAACATTCACTCACTTGAACAAACAAACAAATCTCCAATGAATTATTTACATATGCCTCTGACTCACTCCCATTGCTATTTTGCCAAAAAATGTAGAGCTTTGAAAGGTATGGATAGTCTATGAAAGCCTAAAAATATAGAATATTTTATCAGATGTTGTAGTTACAAAAATGTTCTATCCATTTCATTTTTTTGAGAAATCCTAGTGAACACTACATAGTTCAACTATTTTAGAAAAATAACTTTTCGTCATTGTAACTCAAAAAGAAACAAATGTGGTCCGTCAGTGGATCATTGAATTCAAGATATGCACAAATGGATCCATTGAAATGGCCTTGGGGAAAAATTTTTGGGAAATATGGAATCCCCAAAATAAAACTCATCACCCATGTCCTCTTTGACATGGATGCTCTACATTCAATGGGTTGTATAATAAAGTTTTTATACTCTTTGTCCAGAAAATATTCTTGTTTCATATGGAAAAAAATTTGATTGAATAAGTGAGGTCCAAAGGAGTAGAAAATCATTAGAAGCTACACATATATTTGTAAAAGAAACTAGGCTTGAAGATATTTTGCATCCATGAAAATTTTATCAAGAAGAGAAGAAATGTTTTGTTTCGAAAGCAAACTAAAGATTGGAGCCATAAAATGTGCTTAGTCAACATCTAGTTCGTACATGTGGACATGTACGTGAAGTACTAAATGGCTATGAAAAAAGATGATTTGAAAATATGGTATGAGATGAAACAATATGATATACACGTGATGTAATGATTTTTAAATCAGCTAATTGACATATTCATAAAAAAACTTGTCATATCATCATTTTGGACCATCCACACATCCAATGAAATTCTAATAGCTATTTTGAATATAAATTGAAGCTCAAGGTTTCCAATGATGTAGAAATCAAACATTGTTTGGAACCATCCACTAACATTATTTTGTGGTTTATGCACTACAAATAAATAAAAAATTGAGGATCCTTCATTTAAGTGGACAATTTTTTCTAAAGATGCTCCATGCAAAGTGTATGTGGCTAGAAATGATTTGACGATGTGGCAAGTTTGTAATATTGAGACTCACCAATTATATCAACTTATTAATGACTCAAAATTTTGGAATTCATGTTTGAGTGGTTGTTCCCATGTTTTGGCATATTGAAAATTAAATGGAACATTATGGTTGGATGATTAGAGTTTACATTTGGTGAATGTGTCCTCTTTTTATTCAATGAAATGCAGAACTCCTGTAATCGTATACATTATTTTTCTTAATGGAAGGCATATTCATCTTTTGATCTTGAATGTCTTCGTAAATTCATAATGAATTTTAGTTTTTTGTAATTTGGTTTTTTTCAAATATAATAGAAATTTAAACCATTATAGATTTAATATTTGGTTATTTTTTGAATAGATGTAAAAAAACATTAATAATCACTTATGACTTACGCATTGCAAAATAAACCCCGGTGTAAACCTTAGACTTAAAACCCACTTTCTCATGTTTGGAAAGATTAGTAATCAAATGGATAGTTTCCCCTTTAGGCTAGTTGAGTTTTGAGTTTTCATTAAACCTTGTCATTCATCCTTTCAAAATTAGGTAAAATTAAATTTTTGAAGACTCTCAAAACAACCTTCATGGATCGTGAAAAAGGGATGGAAAGATTCATTTGTGTCCCTCGTTATGTGGGTAGTTGTATCAAGCTTTAATTGACCTTAGAAAATCGAACCTTTTTGAACTCTCTTTGCTTTTCTTCCTCTTAGAGTTAGCCTCAATACACCATTTTTTTGTACCTTTTAGTAAGTTGTTATAATTGAAAAAGTTGGGTTTCGTATCGGCTCACTGTTTGGCCCCTAAAAAATGAAATTATTATCCACCTTCACAAACCTCTAGTATTTTTACTAAGACAATTACTTGTAACATTTAGTTTGGGGAAAAATTTTTTTTGTCTTGATAGTTTGGCAAAGGAATTTTGTAGGCCTTCGATCGCAATTTGACTAGGTCAAAACTTGACCAATTTATGACTAGTGGAACCACTCGAAAAACCTATCATCATTTGAAAACCCATTTTCCTAGTTCTTTCCTGCTCAACTCTAGATGAATTCTCCATATATAGGGGAACTTGTAGGAAATTTCTCATTACACGTTCTTCCATCGAATGTTAGTTTTGGATGACATGGTTTTTTGAGCCCTCGAGCTAACTTTTGATCATTTCAACTAGGCCAATTATGACCGATGGCCTCGAAAACTAGCCCAATCATAAACCATTCACATTCTAAATTATGCCTTCCTATGAATTCTTGGTGTATAGGAGGACACATATAAATTTACCCATGGTGTGTTTTCTCATCAAAAGACAACATTTGAAAGTGGTTTCTTAGGCTCCGAGCCTAAATTGAACATTTTTGACAACTAGTAGGAAAATGTAAAAAAAATTTGTAGGACCCCTTCAGGTTACCTAACCATCATGGAAACTTTTGACACTTGTAAATAACTATTTGAAACTCTATAGTGTGACTTGTTATGTGAAATGGAACTTTTGACAAAATGGTGTTTCTCTCTCTTTCCTATCTCTTTCTCTCTCCTTGGTTAAAAAATGAAGTGAAGTTAAATGAAATAAATATGTCTCTAACCCCTTTTCAAATGTAAATTATTATCAATATGTAAATGGAAACTAAAAACATTAATTATACTAGATCTAGGTGGATGTCATGCCAATGATTTATCATTGATTTCATGCTCACATGGTTTTGTAGGATGGAAGTGAGATGGTGAAAAGGCGTGGTGTAATTCATTGTTTATTATTGTAATTTATATATGTTATTGAAAAATGTATATATGTGTAATGTATTGCCATGTTATAGAAATTTATATTTGAAATTTGGTAATATGTATGAGATGTTAGTTTTAAGAATGCCTTGGGAAATGTGCATTTAATCATAGGTAACATTTTGATTTAGATTTACATATGGAAAAAGTTGGGTATGTTAAATGAATTTGAATGTAATATCTTGTAGTGCATTTCTAGTGTGCAATAGTCATGAATTAATTGGTGTGTTGTGTTCTTTACCTTGAAAATGCAATAAAGAAATCTAAGCGAGTTAGTCAACCCTAGTACAAAATTTGTGTATAACTAACCCTCTTGTGTTATTCTTTTTGTGTAGAAAATTAAAACCTTAGAATAAACTTAAACATGTATGCTCATGACACCTTCTATCTTAACTAAATAAGATCCCTAGTTGAGTTACCGCCATAGCCTATATATTTAGCGACATCATCATGAAACCATCAGTTAAGAATGACTTGATCAAACATTATCTATAGTAAGTGGTCCCCTTCCAGGATTGGTTATCATGTGTGTAGTAAGGAGAATGTGTTCTCTTCAGTCCAACTTACGTGTTAGGTGATAGAGATCACCCACTACCCTTGAAAGTAACCTTTAGCAGTTGGGATTATTTAATGAAGTTAATATTTAACACTTGTTGTACCCTCCCTCTCATTCTAGCCACATTAGTTTGCAAAACTATCGTCCTTAAAATATAATTAATCCTCACAACTAAAATTTCTTGTACTCCACCTTAATTTGATCTATAATAGGGTGTAGAGCCCTGAGTGTAAATTGAAATTTAACTAAACCTCAGTCGATTAAGAGGTTAGCTTGTGGGTAGAAAATGGTAAATATAGCTCCTTGCAAATGAAATTGATTTGAAATATGTTGACTTTAGAGAACCTAGGGAACCAGAATCTTGGTCCATAATCCCTTGTTATGCCCTTTTATGACATTAAGAATAAAATAAATTTTGCATGTGGAATCATGAAATGCAAAAACATGGGATCTTACCTTGAACACAAATCACTTGTGGTTCATGTGTAGTTTATAATGCTTCCAATCATGTACTTCTTCTAGATGTTAGAAAAATACTTCCGTAAATCTTTTGTTATAAAACAATGCTAATAATGAGACCATAGTGTGATGTAAGAGTAAAGCATATAAGAGTAAAACGAGATTTGAGGTTAGGAATAATGTCACTCTTGGAGTCCTTATAACTCAATTAAACATTTTCATGTGTTACAAAGAATATGAATTGCCCTTGTGAGATCAAACTTCGAGAAAAAAAAGATATATATAAATCTAAATAAAATTTCTTGATGTGGAAATGTTGAATGGATTCAACAAGTTATTGAACTATATTAACTATGGTAGGGAAATAAAGATATTGTGATCAAAGAATGTTTATGGGAAAAGGTATCTTGAATCTAAATCTCCCTTAAATCCTAAGATTTCTTTCTTGACATCATGTCATTCACTTGTGTAGCAAGGGTAAAATTTAAACATTGAATAAACATTTGGGAAGCATAATCTTAACATAAGAATGAGAGAATTAGGTACTTTGTATGTAATTTGAAATATGGAAAATAATTATGTAAGTTATGGAGATTTTCATAAGGGATAAGGATCCAACTTAAATGGTCAAACTGTAAGTTGAATGTGAAATGAATTTAAGAACCTAGGTGGAAAAAGGATAAAATTATCATTGCATAATAATGTTCTTGGAATGTTAATCATAACTAAGATGTAATCATGGTAATGATGTGTTGTGGGTTTGTCAAATCCTTGGGTCCTTTCTTTTGGTTGGGTCATTGCTAGTATTTTTCATTGGGGAAAGTGTGGCTATCCTTGTATTATTACCATTATATTTGTGTGTGTAAT
>CM031241.1:761741703-761783146 GCA_018340775.1 Taxus wallichiana var. yunnanensis
CATGATCACTAAACGCCTTGGTTTCCAAGAGGTCCTCGAGGCGATAGGAAATGGGAGTGGGAATGGTGAGAAAGGTGAAAGGTGGGTAATTTTATATGATATGTGGCAAGATGCTCTTTCGGGGGCAAGAGATCCGAGGTCACAATGGGCAAGTCCATGACTAAAAGGCTTTCGTGTTGACGATATTTGAGATAGACTGATCGATGTGGGAAGTCTATATGGGATGAGAAAATTATCTCCTTGAGGTCTTCGTGAAGTCGATCGATGCGGGGAGCTTTAGTTTCTCTTGTTTTTTTTTTAGCTTTACATAGTCATTTCTCCTTCGAGGGAGCAATCTATTTACAGCACGATTACGAGAGGAAGATGTCCTTTGAGAGAGTCATCTTTTATTAAAAGTTTGACTCAAGGAGTTGGGTCCCATGTGGGGCTTCAAGTCATGGACAAGACCAAGGTGAAGAGTAAGATTCTTGTTCAAAAAGTAGGGTGAAACGACCATGGGATCTCATCTAAAGGTAGACGAAGTATCCATGAGAATCATGCTATGCAACACCGTAGTACACACATTCAAGAGAAGATAACATGTGACGTGTACTCACATGATTTTTGTTTAATCGTTGGTGAGGTGTATAAATGGATCAGAAAGTGCGCACTTTTAGATATAAAATAATAATAATAATAAAATAAATGTAAAAAAAAAATAAAATAGAAGTTTTAAAATTAAGAAAGCCCGTGACTTCTTGTGAGGGCGGATTAGGGCAAAGAAGGGAAGGGCGAACACAAAACACCTGTGTGGGGCTCAGGCTGACCGAATGAACAGTGCGCTTTTTTGACTGTCCAAAGGAATGCTTTGCCAAATGTCATCTCTTGGGGCGCCATCACTGTTGGGCCTCCTCCCTGACCTCCTACCAGCATGCGCCCAGGCCGCACCACTCACACCCGCGTGGAAAATAATGCAAAAACGAAGTGGTTTTTGTGTCTGTTTTTTTGGTAATGTGCCCAACACCTTCCAACCTGCGCATCTGCACTCACGTGGGCTCCAAAAACGCAGAGGAACTGTGTCATATGTTGTTGTTGCACGCGCCCTAGTAGATTTGCATATGCAAAAATGTGGCAGCATGCGAACTGTTCAAAAATGCCTGAAAGAAATGTGTCTTACGGACTGTAATGATGGCAGGATGTGCAAAAAAACGAGGTTGTTGAAAAGGCCTTGGAAACTTTCAAGCAAATGCATTTGGTCTGTGTAAAGCCAGAATCCACAACCTTTGTTGATATCTTCCTAGCCTGTGTCAAAATGGGAGCTTTAGAACAACGCATGGACTTCCATCAGGCAGAAAAGAGAGAATAAATTTTGTCAGATGTGGTAGTTTCAATGTACCTTGGGCGCTGGTGTTTGTATTTGGCCAATGAAAGAACAAGACAACCTTCTTGGAATAGGTTACGGCAGTGTACAGAGGACATGGGTTTCCTCAGGAGACAGTCACGCTGCTTCACCATATGTTGCAAATAAGGCTCCAATCAAATCAGTTTACTTTGCCAGCGTGCTTCCAGCCTGTGCCAAAATGGAAGTATTGGAACATGGTATGAACAATAGAATCTGGTTTTTTTTGTAATATTTTGTGCTTGCTGGTGTCATAGTTGATATGCGTGGAAAATGTGGAAGTGTATTCAAGGCATGTGAATTGTTCGGCAAAATGCCTCAGATATTTCATCTCATGGAATGCAATGGTTTTGGGATATTTCAAATACATGGGCTGCATATGAACTTTTCCCGATGAATACATTTGAATATGTAGAGGATTTGTTGAGAAGGTGCATGAACTGTTTGGGAGAATGCCTCAAAGAAATGTTGTCTCATGGAATGCCAGGATTGCAGGATATGCACATAATGGATTCATAGTACACATGACATTGTTTGCTATCCCAAACACACTGATAAGCCTCTTTACCGTGGGCTTGTTACTCAGCTGGAGGCACTTGTTGTTCCTTTCTTGCCACCAGAGGATTTTCCAATAGAACTGGCCACCGATTTTGACATTATTGTGGATGCTATTTTTGGGTTTTCTGTGGTGGTTGCAAGCAAGTGAAATCAATCGGTGCGATGTCAACTCCTCGACTTCTGCCTCACCAGTTCATTTCCAGGCATGGTCCTTCTTCCCTTACCTCTCCTAATTCTCGTATTTTAGTTCTCTTTTGCAATTAAATAGAATTTTAACTCATTAGGACTTTTAATACAGTTAAATGTCCCTTCAACTCATTGCAAAACAATAAAGTGTCGTGTCGCAACTCTCGAAGTCGTTATAACTTGCCTACTTTAAACCATGAACTATCACCCTCACTTCGAGATGATTCAGAAAACTCTTACCCTTCTTGACCGCTCCAATATCGTTCTATCGACCAGACGAATTTGACTCCCATTGATAAAGTTGACCTTCTCTTGGTTTTAAATAGTTAAATTTTACAATTTTCGGAGACTCACCAAGTACCCTTCGCAACTCCGGAAACGAGATGTGAAGTTTCATTCGTGTACCTTGGTATACGATGGATGGAGTCGATCTATGATTTTTAGTTTGACCCGAAATGATCATCCTTTCAAACTGGAAGAGAAATCACGCCCGCCTTCGCAAACCTCTAGTGTTTATACTAGACAAATGCATAGAACATTCAAGATAGGAAAGAGCACTTGTCGGGATAGTTTGGCGAAGCCATTTTGTAAGCCTCAATCGCAGTTTGATGAGGTCAAACTTGACCAAGTTCTCCTTGTCGCACTTAAAACTTGTCGCCATTTGAAAATAGTTTACTAGTTCTTCCTCCCGTCGACTCTGATGAATTCTCCTTATATAGGGGAACTAGTAGGAGATGTCTTGTTACGTGCTCCTCCATCAATGTCAGTTATGACGCGGTTTTCTGGGCCCTCGAGTTAACTTTTGGCATTTTACAACAGGGGAACTATGACTAAAGTGGCCCTAGAGAACTAACCGCCAAACGCATATCCTTAGTTCTTTTTCAATTCCGCGCCGCTATGAACTCCGGCATATCTCGGGGATACGAGACAAGATTAATCGTGATGTGCGTGCTCATCGGAAGATAACCTTTCGAGAGCAGCTTTTTAGCCTTCGAGCCCGTTTTGTATGCGTTTTGTAGCTAGTGAGAAAATGTAAAAGTAGAAAGTCATGGACCTCAGGTAGGGTTACCAAATCACCCTCGAAACTTTTAACACACGTAAATAACTCGTTTAAAAACACTATAATGAAACTTGTGTGTATTAGAACTTTTGACAAAATGATGTTTTCTCTCTTCCTTTCTCTCTCTCCTAGGTTTATAAAATAAAGAAAATGAAATGCCATGAATATATGTTTCTAGACCTTTTTATTTCTATCAGAAATTGTAATTATCACGATGTAAATGGGAAACCGAAAAATGATAATTATGATTGATTAGGGTGAAAGCCATGCCAACGATTTATCGATATCTGTTCACGTGGGTTTTGCAGATGGAAGAATGACGGCAAAAAGGGGGCGATGTGTAAATTTAATATTATTATTGAAATTTTTATAGGTCATCAGAAATGAATAATCCTGTCTCAATGAGTCTCTTGTTATAAAAGTTACAAATGAAATTTGTTAATATGCATGATATGCTAGTTTAGAGATAACTTAGAAATGTGCATCTTATCACCAGTTCAATTTGATTTTTAGTTGTGTATGGCAAAAAAGGGGGTTTGATTTATGCATAGTAAATTGAAATTGAAGTTAATATATTGTAGTCCTTTCTCAGTATTCCATGAACGATTAAATTAATTACTGGATTACCTTCTTACCCTGCAAACACAATAAAGAGTTTTAATGGGAACACTCAACCTTAATAAAATACTCGTGTATAGCTTGCCTGTGTGTGTGATCCCTTTTTACCATATAAGAAAATTAAGACCGTAGAACGAACTTAAGCTTGCACTCAATGAGACCTCCTAGGTTAGGTAAATAAAACCCTAGTTGGAGTTACTGTCATAGTCATTAGGTTTAACGACGTTGTCGTGAACCCATATTTTAGGAATGACATGGTCCAACCTATCCAGAGTATGCGATTTCCTTCTAGTTTGGTAATCGTGAGAAGAATGTCCTCTCTTTAGGCCCGACACCAGGCTGAGTGGTGAAGATCACCTCTGAAGTCACCTCATGAGTCCTCTTGTTAGAAAGAATGATTAAGCGGTGTAACATTTCTATCTCGTGGAGTAGGTAGAGATATTACTCCCTCGTATCCTATTGATTTCCGGGCCTTACAAAAATTAGATCTAGAAATTAACTTCATCAAATGAATAAAATCACTGTTGGACCCAAACGACTTAATCAAGATCGTGATATAGTTGTTTTTTGTCTTGCACTATCGTTAGTGAACCCTTTTTGTCCTCTAATTAAACTTCCTATTCTGGGCTTGTGAAAATTTAGTGCCTTGATCTTTGTGAAAGGAGTATAGGGTAAATACCTTTTAACCTTAATCACACCTATAATAGAGATTGAAACCCTGGGAGAAACTGGAATCAAACTTAACCATGTGCTTCTTTAATATGCCAGATAAGTACTTTTGTAACTCTTATGTTTAAAACGATGGTAATAATGAGACCCTAGTGTACGCAAAAGTAAATTATATGAGAGTAAAACCAAAATTTGAGGTTGGGAATAATGTCACTGGGAGTCCTTTTGACTTAATTTAAGCAACTTCATGTGTTACAAGAATATGAATTGTCAAATGGTGTGATCAAACTTCGAGAAAACAAAGGATGTATATATATATATATATAAATCAAATTTGGAATTCAACAAGTTATTGTACTATAATAATAATGGTAGGGAAATAACTATTCCGTGATCGATGGGTGTTCGTGGGGAAAAAGCTATTTCAATCTATGTCCTCCTTAATCCCAAGATTTCATCCTGACATCACGTTAGGTTCACTTGTGTAACAAGGTTAAATTCTAAACTTTGAATAAGCGTTTTGGGAAGCCTAATCTTAACATAAGAATGGGAGAGTTAGAATTTTGTATAAAATCTGAAATATGGAAAATACTTATGTAAGTTATGAAGATCTGTCATAAGGGTAAAGAGCAAATTAAATGGTTGAACAATAAGTGATCTGTGAAACGAATTTTCAGGACATGTAGGTGGAAAAAGGGAGAAAATCATGCTTACCTAATAAGGATCTTGGAAAGTTAGCCATAACTAAAATACATTTAAAGTAATGATATGTCGTGGGTTCGCCGTTCCTAAAGTCACGTTTCTTGTGGTTGGGTCTTTGCTAGTATTCGTTCATTGGGAAGAGTGTGGTATCGACATGTCGATGTCGTCTGCATGTGTCTATGTGATTTGGTGACTGATGTAGGTGTCGTATATGTTGTTGAGTTGTTCTACTTGGAGTCCTTGTGGCGTTTTGCATTGAGCAATGGAAGTAAAAAAAATTATCCTAGTATTTTATTGTTGTATTTGGGTGTAAAATGTGGGCACCACATGGATAATGCTCAAGGACGAGCATGGAAAGAAGCAAAGGTAAGGCAAGACTAAAATTCAACAATAGAATGGTCGAATATGCAAGGCGTTAAGGGGTTGGTTGGGTTTACCATCAGTGAAGATAAATGATAAGCACCTGATCCATAAGTATGAGTCCCGATGTATGGTCCAAGCTTAATTAGGAACACATTTACCCGCTTACTTTTTTTCTTCTTTGGTTAAATGTTGATTTTCTTTTAGACAAGGTCACCAACTTGGAAGGTTCGTTCATGGACACGCTTTTCGTAGGCACGTTTGATACATTTTTGTAAACTTGAAGGTGATCAAGAGCGTTAAGACAATGTTCATCCGATAACTCAAGTTGTGCTAAACAATCGATGAAATTCATCGTCATTGAACATGTCATGGAGAGAAATGCAGAGTGAAGGGATCGGACTTCGAGAGGCGAATGTGACCTCATCAGATCGCAGACTAGAGAAAATGGTGTGGTGGAAGTGGAAGTGTGAATAGTAGTGCGGTATGCCCATAGGGAAAAAGGAATGTACGTTTGCCAATCCTTCCCGATATCGTTAACCACTTTCATGAGAATTTTGTTCAGGGTTTTGTTAGTGGATTGTTTTCCATTGTCAGTGATGAGGTGATGAGGAACACCAAAGCGACAAATGATGTGATGATTGATGAACTCACATATTTTCTCAGCTTTCGTGGAAATAAGTGGTATGGCTTCCACCCATTTTGTGTAGTATTCGGTAGCGGTGATGATCCATTGATGTCGTTGGGAAGAATGGGGGTTAATCTCTCTGACAAGATCTAAACCCCATTGAGAGAAGGGCCAAAGGTCACGGGTGACCCAGTAAGGCATGACCGGGTGTATAATGACGAAGGTTGGCGTGTTGTTGGCATTTTACACAATGTTTGGACGTGAAGTCAGAATAATCAAGGTTAAGGGTTAGCCATAAAGATTAGCTTAAGCGAAGGATACATTTAACAACAAGACCATTGAAGTGACCTCCACATATACCATCATGAACTTCCTTAATGGTATAAGGAATTTTGAGCTCATGAGGCATTGAAGAGAATACCATCAAAGCCGTACTTATAGAGGAGGCCCCCATGATGACATAACAAGAGACCTTTTTAAGGAAGGTGCGTTGTCCATTATGGGTGAGATCAGGAGAGGTAAGATGGAGAGAGAAAGATAGTTGGAATATTGTTTATACCACAGTCACTCGGGTCGGGGTAACGGTTCTAATAGAGTAAACATTGTGGAGGTAAATAAGAGGTGATTGGAGTCATTGACGGTGACAAAGATTTTAGAATCGGCAGGAGAAGCGGGTATTTGAGAACCCAAGCGGTGTCATGGTGTCCGTAAATTTGTTGGTTGAACGAGGGATGGTTTACAAGGCGAAGGTGTAATTCGGCATTGAAGGTGGTCAAAAGTATGTCCACGTGATGTTTATACTTTGAAGTATCTCGTTAAGACATTGGTATATACCATTGACTTGGTTTACAACCAATTGAGAATCACCAAAGATGTTGATTGATTTGACATCTAGGGCAAAGGCTCTGGAGACCTAATATAGGCATTTCGTATTCGCAATGTTGTTTCAGACAATCAAAATCTAGTTTGAAAGACAAAGGCATGGGTTCACCATCAAGCGAGATGAGGATAATATGGCCCCACACCCACGCCGACACTTGGAACCATCAAAGAAGAGTGTCATTTGGCAAGTGGGTTCGTCACAGGAAAGAGTAGCAATTGACTCATCTGGAAATTCAAAATTAGAGGGTCGATCCACGGTAATAGGTGCGTCGGCCAATTGGTCGCCGATGTCTTGGCCTTTGATGGACTTTTGATGAATGAATTCGAGGTTGAGGTCACCTAAAAGCATAAGCCAGTGTGTGACACATTGATTTTGATAAGGCTTGGCATACATGAAATGTAAGGGGGTGGGTGTTGCTCACAACATAGGTTTTGTGGTTGAGTAGGTAATGGCAGAGTTTGGTGGCAACGAAAACTAAAGCTAAGCAAATTTTTTGGATGGTTATATTGGGTTTCATAGTCCAAAAGAGTACGGCTTATGTAATAAACCGCCGTGCTCCCCGTGTTTTTCATCGCGACAAGCGAGCATTGCTCCCAAGGAGTGATGTGAATATTGAAATGTATAGTCAGTAGAAAGGTTGATCGTCTTTAGGTGGAATGAGTATGGGTGGTTGGAGAAAGTATTGTTTTAAGGCCTCAAAAGCTTTATGGAAGTCATCATCCCATTTAAAGGAGACATCCTTCTTGAGCAGATGATGAAATGGTTGGCACTAATTAGATAATTGTGAAATGAAATGGCGAATAGACTACAACTTACCTTGCAGGCTACGGAGTTGTTTAAGGTTAGTAGGCAGAGGCATTTTGAGAATGGCCTTGACTTTAGCAGGTCAACTTCTATACCACGTAGGGAAATGATAAAGCCCACGAGTTTTCCTAAGAGGACCGTGAAGATGCACTTCTTAGGTCAAGGTGAACACAATATTTAATGAGACAGTCAAAAATGGTTTTAGGACGCAAGGTGCTCGGAGGGGCGTTTAGATTTGGCCAGGGATCATCCACATAATCTTCTAATATACGATCCATGATATCATGGAAGATGTAAGTCATAGCTCAGCTGATATGTGGCACTAGCGTTTTAAGGCCAAAAGGCATGACTCGATAGCGAAGGTTCCCAAGGGGTGATGAATGCGGTTTTATGTTGATCCTCCTGAGCAAGCATGATTTGGTTATAACCGAGAATCCATCCATGAGTGACAACATCTCGTGACCAAGTGGTAAGGTCAACCGATTTGGTCAATACTAGGTAAGGGAAGTCTTTTGGGCAAGCTAGGTTGAGGTCACGAAAATTGCGTGCAAATGCGAGTCCCCCTGTCACCTTAAGCAGCAAGGACAATGCTAGAAATCCAACAGGATAATCAATGGGTAATATGAAGGAAAGCGAAAGAAGGCATTGAAGTTCTTCTTTGACAAGAAGGGCAATGTGCGAGTGCATTTTCCTCAACTTTTGTTTGATGGGTTTGGCATCGGGAATGGTTACGATATTATGGACCACTATGGTGGGGTCAATACCAGGCATGTCTACATAAGACCAAGCAAAAGCGTGGTTATGATCTTTGAGAAAAGAAGTGATGGCTTCCTGTTCAAAGTAGATCCAAAGATTGGCCGATCTTTAGGATGTGCGGGTTGTCCTGAGTATGAATGTTGATCTCGATAGTCGATTCATTCAACATGGTTTGTGTCTCAAAGGGTAATGATCGATGAATACATGAGTCTTCTGCACCAAGGTAGGTGAGTATAGATTCATCATCCCGATATCAATGATGTTAATCAAGGTGTATCATCATCGATCATTTCATAATACAAGAAGGGAAGAGGAAGGATCCTCGCCCTCGCGTTGATAAGTCAAAGGACCCAAGGAAATGGTGTTTATGAAAAAAAAAAAAGTGGAGGGATAGATTTTGGATCTATCGACTCCGTCGGTGAAGGTGGTGATGAAGGTGGAGCAGGTGAAGAGGGTGGAGAAGGGCTAATGTTCTCGATGAGTTCAATGGGCTCGCTTTGGTAGTGGTTCAAGAAAGCCGATACCACTATGGTCGTTATGTTTGGGTGGTACATGGAATAATGATGGCGGCCTCGCTTTCATAAAAGCCAAAACCAAAACCCTTCCACGCACACCTGGTGCATGAAGGTGTGAGCAAAATGGTGATTGGTAAGAGATTGGAAGTCAACGTGAAAAATGGGTGGGTTTGTGATGTTGGTTCGTGTGTGTACGTGGTAGATCAAGTCCCCCATAGGTGAGACTGGGTACGAAGATGAGGAGGACCATAAAGGAGGCATTCTCCTATGCGATAATCATAAGCAAGGGTGTTGGTGAAGACTTCCATACTCTTGTGGAGTAAGAAATGTGTTGATACTATATAGGTGGTATTCCCGTGCAGTGAGGCATTGAAAAACACCTTCAAAGGGACGGTGGTGGTTGGTATGTGTGTAGCGGGAATATATGATGTGTCGAGGTCGATGCAGAGGTGGAGTTAATAGATCGGGAGACCGATGGGTGGCCATGGAGGTCAGTGGCAAAGTGGGAGGAGTGGAAGTGGTATGTGCGGTGGGAGGCAGACCGTAATGGTAAGCAAAGGCGTAGGTGAAGTGGTAGTGGGTGTGGAGGTAGATGCCTTACCGGGTATGAGCACATCATTGGGTCGGTAAAGCATGTTCGCATGTTTTAAAAGGAGATGGATCACTGGGATAGTGTAGGTGTGTCCCTCATGCTTAAACTTTACACAATGATGTAAAGTGGAAGGAACGCAACCCATGACACAAATCCGTGGTGCCAAGTAACAAAGTTATATTGAAATTCCCCCTCCAAGAGATAGTAATAGCTCTAGAACAATGCGGGGCCCACGCGAACATGGAGGATGACAGTGTTTCAGTGTAGAGGTGATAAGCGTCGTTGAATGAACGCAACATGACATGATGTTTATGCATGTAATTGTTTCGGGTATGTGCATTTGAACGAATGCATGGGACGAAATGATGTTAATGCTAAGACCCCCATCAATCATTACACGTCATACACGTATATCATCGATGTGGACAGAGATGAAGAGGGTCAGTCCTGGGTCATCTATTTTTGTGTGGTGCAATCTCTTCCTCCGAGAAGCTAAGGGAGGCCATTTGGTGAGTAGGGTGAGGTGTGAATAAAGGTGGTAATTTGGTGAGAGAGGCTACATGATGGGGTGTGATAATGGAGGCTACGGGTGTAGGGTCATTGGGTAAAACCTCAATAGATTGAAGAACCTCCATGAGAGCTTGATGATGGGATTTTGAGGTTTGGATGAGGTCATATAGGGAAATTTTGAGGGGAGATTGGTGTAATTGTTTGAGCATGGTGCGATGTGTGACCCCATTAGAAATAGGGTATGTGGGTCCACAGATAGTAATCTTAGGTGTGGGTACAGATGGTATGTTGGGTATATGATTGGTTGGTCGGTCAATTTCCTTTTCCTTACCTTTATCCTTTTGAGCACGGGTAGTAATGTGGATCATGTTGGTTTGAGGGGAGTTTGCAAACGGAGAAGGTGTAGGGTGAGTGGTATAACGACATGGTGGCAAAAAGCCTACCTGGAGGAGAAAACCTCGTGAGGTGAGCTGGGCACAACGACATTTGGGTGATGGTGTGGAAATTTCTCTGATGCAAACCATGTTAATTTCAAATTTTGGAGGTGGTTCTAGGAGCTGTGGTGGTGGAGGTCATAGTTGTTGAGTGAGCAAAGAAGGGAAGGACTATGGGAATGGGTTTGGTGAAGCAATGTCCTCATCGAGAAGGTCATCATCGTCAAAGTTCGCTTCTAGAGGACACAACTAGATAAGGATGGTTTTCAAGGCCTTGCAGTTCTCCACATCGTGCCCTAACACACAATGGTAGGCACAAATTTTAGTGTCATCAAACCCTTTTGACTTGGGTTTGAGGGGGTCGTAAGGTCTAAGTGGTGGTAATGTGATAACCAAAGTCTCAAGGAGGTTGGTTAATATTTTAGCATGGGACCCCGCTAGTGGGTTTGGGTGTGGGCATGGCCGATTGTTGAGGAACAACCCTCGGAGAGGGGAGTGGGTTGAGCCATGGTTTTGGGTATGGGAGTAGTCTTGGGTGTCAGCCGTGTTTATTTGGGTAGGGTTATGTTAGATGAATGGGCAGGAGGGTGTATGGGTGCTTTGACTACCTTATTGGAGGGTTGTGGATTTTGTTGTTGTGTGACACCTTCGGGTAAGGGTGATATGGGTGTACGAGATCTAGATGGAAAAGTAGATGGGGGAAGAGGGCGAGTTACCCATGGGGATAATGGAGGTGTTGTGAAGGTAGATGACGCTGGGTCGAGCAGGAGTGTGAGAGATAGAGACCGAAGTATATTGGGTAATGAAGAAGTTGGCAGAGGTTATGGAGGTATGGGTGGTAAAGATGCGCAGTGTAGGTGTAAGTTGTCGTGGTGCTTGGGTAGGTTAGACGCTTCCGAGGAAGGAGTGGGCTATTATGTTTTGGTTTATCGATGGGTGGAAGTTTCTTGACCGTGTCGGGAAGCCGAGGTCCTAAGATGGATGGGATCGGTGTAGGTGTGATTCGGGTGTAACCGGCACGTGTTATATGGATTTAGATCTTTCTGTTTGGGTGTCTGAGTAGGTGTGGTGTTGACTTTGGAGGATGTAACTAAATCTAGTTTGATAGGTGGATGAGTAAGGCTAGTGGTTAGGGTGACCCCTAAGGTAGTGATAGGTTTAGTCGAGGAAGATGATGTATGTGTGGGTTTGGATTTAGATGTAGGTTAGGTTATGGGTAAGGGTACGTGTTGAATTATGATGGGTGTTGTGGAAGAAGTTGTGATAGCGGTGGTTGTGTTCGGTTTGATTGGTTGAAATATTTTTGGATAGATAGTGGAAGTATCAGCAAGTGACATATGCATTTGTGTTGAAATAGGAAGTAGAAGACGCCCCCACAACAAGGCTTTGTCTACATAATTTAGGCGATCGACCAAACGTGAGAACGACACGTCTGTAGGTGATGTTGATGAATACCCAATGGCTATTCCCGTAAAATGTGTCTTAGAGATGGGAAATTTGTTAGCTTCAGATTCCGTGGGTAAGAGAGCCGAAAGTAGGTCTACAGGATCTTGGGTAGCTAATGGAGAATTCTCACCAAGACGCAAAGGTATCTCAATTAGGTCTTGTGATAGGTGGAGGAGATGATGGGTGCTCCTTTGTAGGTGGAGGAGATGATGGGTGCTCCTCTATGGGTGGAGGAGGTAAACAAGTATCCTCCATGGAGTGAAGAAGTATTATGGGTGTCGGTTCTCTAGGTGGAGAAGCCAAAGGTGAAATAGTCTCGATATTAGCGAAGGGCTCCTCCACGGGTGAGGAAGGAGGTGAAAGGTGTTCCTCTATGGGTGGAGGAATAGGTGAGGTAGGTTCCAATGCAGAAGGAGGATTTGGGCTAGAATCTCCTCTATGGAAGGAATATGGGGTAATTGGGAAGCAATAAGTGCATCACTAAAAATAGCATGGACCTCATGGGTATGGCTATCATGAGTTGAGGTCTCACCGGTTTGATCGTATTTAAGGGGCATGATTGGGAAAGGGTTTCTTGAAGATATGTAGGTTTTGATTGGTAGGTGCGTTAGGATTATCCACGGTTAACTTGCCTTTCTCGAGCATTTCTTGGATAATATTTTTGAAAGTGATGCAATTTCTGTCACTATGACTCTTTACTCGATGATAGTTACAAAAGTCGTGTTCTTTCTACCATGCAGTATGGGCCAAACAAGGTTAAAACTAGTGTGTGGTTTTATAGGTGGAAGGGTGATGGCCCAGATTTTGATGAGCTTTTCTAAGACAAGAGTACGGCTCACCAATTGGGGTGTATTTCCGTCTCGTTTGAATTGAAAAGTTCTGGACGAGTGAGAGATTAGATGAGGGGTAGCCTGATTTGATGGATGAGCCGGACCGGCTTTGAGTACCATCGCATTAGCGGTGCCCCTTAGCTTTGAATAATTATTCGCATTTGGAATAAGAAGAGGTATCATTCGACTTAATGCCGAATTTTTACTACGTAATTGGATTTTCTTCTCTTCAAGGCCCGAATCGAAAAGTCCGAACCCGCAGGCTTGGTGAGATATGTCTAGCACTAAGCAGCGCGTGTGAAGATCTTGATGAGTTATGTTTCAGGCGTTGGAAGGTGAGTTGATTGATCAAAGCTATGCCAACGAGCGACAAAATCGATGATAGATTCGTCCTCATACTAACGCTGTGGAGTATATGTCACCATGGTAACATTCTTAATGATATCGATGGAGAAGTGATCCAAGAAGGCTTGGGCTACTGATTAAATGAAAATATAGAGTGTCTAGGTAACCCACTATACTAATCTAATGCAGTCCAATCAAAGACATGGGAAAGGTCCTTAAGAGTAAAGCATCTTCGTGAGCGATTAAGTAGCACCGTGTTTGAACGACCACAAATGTTTCATTGGGTCTTCTCTTGTTATCAAGTAGTCAATTTAGGCATCTCTCAATGTACGGGATATGGACGAATAGGAATGGATGTGTGGATGGGCTCGTTGCAAATTTCATCGTAGGTGAGAGTATCGGGAGCCGTAAACCGATGCTTCTAATGTTTGCATCTTGTCCATCAACAATTTGATTAGGTCATTGGTAGGTTGTGATGATTGGGTGCCTCCGTAGCGTAAGATGGTTGGTGTTGGGCGTGTAATGGGGCCGATTCCATTATATGGTGCTACCGTGTAGGTAGATTGAGAAGGAGGTAGTGAAATATGGGGTACGTACTCAGCAGTGAATAATAGATGAAACAAGAGGTCATTGTGATAGTACTTAAATGGAGGTGGAAGGGTCGTGGTAACCCTAGTGGCAATAGGGAACTAACGATAGTGGAGTGGGAAGGACCAAATTTAAAAGGGCTAGAGGTCATTGACACGGAGGTGGTAGTGTAGCTACAGGTATATGCGAGACATTAGGGGTGGGGTTGTATTTTGGGTGGTTGTCGAAGGTATGGTGGATGTGGCGAGTGTCACGAGATATATGTGCGGTGCAGAAGTCATAGCGGGTATAGGCCCTAGCTCTACAAAATGACTCGGGGTAAGGTAGATGTGGGCAGCGTGGAGCTAGATGGAGCTGATGCAAGAGTGGTAGTGAGAGTCGGGCGATAGATATGAGCATGCCGTATATCAATTGACCAAAGGTATCTCGAGTGGACGATGGGAAAGGTAAAATTGCAAGGCGACAGTGGTTTTGGTCAAGGAGTCGTGTGAACTCCCGATCTCCTAGCGATAGTGATAGGTTGGATAGGATCCATGGTGGGTGATAAAATGGAAGGTGGTGAAGGACTAGGTGGGAGTGGTTGACAACTTGCATAGAATACGAAAGTGCGCTTGCTTGTCTTGGGTCAACACCATGTGAACCAAGATCTGATCAGGAGTTAGGCCACTTCTCTCGTAAATGACCATACGTAAAAATAGTAGGAACAATTGAAACAAACGGTAAAAAGTGGACTAGGTACAAAATGTTGGTTGGAAAGTGACACAGGGTAACCGATGCTGGTTAGGGTAAACCGACGCCACACAGTAATCCACAGTAACGCAATGGTGATCGTGGTAAATGGACAAGTGAGTAAAAACAAGGTGTAAGGTCAATCTGACAGGTATGCCAAACCCGATGAGTTTTACAAGGTCAATGGGAATGACAGAACTCAAAAGTTAAAGAAGGTGAATAAATGTTCTATTGGGTAGGTTAACCAAAATGATAGTGAGAACCGACGCCTGGTTGGGTATAATCGACGATGGTCGTGGGTAATCGGACGACGATCACCTGGACCGACATCGTCACCGTGAAATCAAAGCAAATGATGAAAGAAAAATGGTTGTGAATTAAAATTTGATGTGGAATCGGACTTAGAATTCTCGAGAATGATGAGAATATGGTGCAGCACCAGATGAAGCCGGAATATACCAACTATGATGAGGAGTGTGCAAGGATAAACAAGAAGAATGAGAACGTGACCTCTCACCTCAAAACACAAGCCAAGAAACACTAAGAAAAATGTGATCCTAAGAGTGCCTATTCTATTATGTTTGTTTAACTTATGTTATTTGAGGACTCGACTCATGAAGCTGTAAAATAGAGTTTTTTTAGTGATGATGGCTTCCTACTAAAAATGAGATCTAAAAGGTGAGGTTTTGGGTATGTTATGGTGGGGGGTGGGCTTTGCTCTCAAGTATGACTCGGCAGAGTAGCGAGCCAGGAGTACCGCAATCCTTAGATCAAGTGCGATCGTTGATGAGACGTTCTCGGGAAAGATGTTGTTTAATAATATGTATTTGTTTTGAATTTGTGCAATGTGGCAAGACTCAGAGAGAGAGAGATGTGCTTTCTACAATTCATTTATCAACCATCAGCTGGGAATGAATACTAGCGTATAGGTTGCCCTCAATTAATGTGAGCTAATGCGATAAATCAGAATGCAATGCACTTATTTTAATCCCAAATCGAAATATGAAGTTCGATGACACAAATGGATGAATAGGAAGAGGGATTCTCTTTCACTAAAATGTAGAAAAAAGAAGAAATGATTCTTTTAAAGTACACCAAAAGAAAGGTTTCTTTTAGAGAAAATAGAAAGAAAAAGATGATTACTAAGGAAGAAAATTAATGTGTATGCTTTTCAAAAGAGAAACAAACACAACTTTTCCTAGGAATGAATAAAGTGCAAGGAACCCTGTGTGATGGGTCCTATTGGGCTTGCCAAAATGTTTCACCCGATTCTAGATGTTTATTTGAATATTGATGAAACAGATAGGGTATTGGGCATAGAAGGAATAATGTTGAAATGTTGGTTGTTGGGTTGTTGCACGCGTATGACTTCGAATCCACAAATGATCGTGAGAGCTTCCTTTTGGCTAGGAGGAACTACCTCGAAATGAAACACAAGACCAATAGAAATAGTTAAATAATATGTGCTTTGTGAACGCCTAGCGTGTGCTAGATCCGGGAAGTGTGATACTTCATAGATGGCTATCAGTCCACTCTTTAAAACAATTTAATGCTGGTAATGAAGTAAATCCTATTGTAATTGAAATGATTTAGGTATCTCATTAAAAACACAATAAGAAAGATCCAATCTAACAGCGTAGGTTAAAATAAGATACAAAGGTCAAGTAGTTGGTTTTGGTTCTCTGCAGTTTGATAGAGGTCTCGTGAAAGTCGAGGTGATTAAGGGTGATGTGAGAATAGGTGGGTAGGTCACCGCTGGGCTTTATTGGGTAAATACAAAGACCGATGCTTGTTAAGGGTGACCGATGCGGTTGGGAGAACCGGTCCCGTTATATTGTGGAAAATCGAGAATGCCACAAAATGAGCTTTGGGTCTCCATTGTGATTGCATAAAGGAATCAAGTTGCTTAACGAGGTATTAGGCTTTTTGGATGGGGTTTGGTGGAGTTTTAACGGGTATGGAGTGTGAGTATTAAACGAAGTCAATTGGTGGCTAACAACAAAGGATGACAATACAATGATGAAATGAATGAACCAAAGGAGTACAATGTTCTACTTACTGGAACCTGGTTCTGGGTGCTTGTGAGTGATGGATGAAGGTGTTGGTAAGAGGTGAATGTTGTTAAGGATCACCAAATGTTTGGAAAGCTCCTCGCTTGACCGCATGTGCATTCCTTTTGCTTGGTTGGATCAAATCAGGCCGCGGTGAGGCTTTGGATGGTTTTTAGATGATTGTTGGATGCCTGTGTAAGAGAAAATGCTTGATCTCCTTCTCGCATGTGTGTTCTCGCGAAACTTTCTCTAAAAAGATGTGTTATCTCTCAAGAAAATCCCCAATGTTTTCCAACCTTGAAAATAAGGTTGTTTTGGGGATTAAAACGCGTGACTAACGGCGGTTTTCGCTTAACCGACGATGGTTAGGGGTAACCGCGCAAGCGTCGGCCAAGGGGGATTTCCTAGGTTTACTAAACTAGGCATATCCCCTTGATTTTCTAGGATCTCATGTCGTTCACTTCATGGATTAAACTGAAGCTTCTTGTCCACATGCGGGAATGCGGTTAGTGGGAATGTAGGCATTGATGTTTAGGGTTTTGGTAAGTCTTAGTTAGTTATGGTAACTTACAAAGAATAGGTCTTAGGGTGAGTTGGCTTGGTGAGGTGTCTAGGTGAGGTGTAAGTGTGGCCATTATCTAAATTAAGATATTTAAATAATAAATATGGTGAGGATAATGAATTAATTTAATTAAATTAACGGTCAAGAGGGGGTGAAGGGGCTATGACTAGGTGAATGTGATGAATGGTGCTTATTTGACAATGGACCAAAGGGGAGTGTGACCTAATTTTAGTGTCTACACTCAATAGTAGAAAATAATATGTAGAAAATATTATAGATCGGTTGAGATTTAAAGTCAGCTTTTAGATTATAAAGAAGACTCCATACGATTTTACATTTATAGATGAAGTGAAGAGAGGAGAAGAAGAGAAGGGGGAAATCGGCTTGAAATCTCAACCACCAACCAACAATGTCTACAAATCTACGTCCAATTTGTCAAGTGTGATTCTCCATGTCCTGTTTAGCGTGTTGAGAAGGAAAGATGGCAGATAAAAATCAAATCCGGGTATTATATAGAATCGATCACATATTAATGGCATGAATGATATTTTCCATAGCCTCACCCAAATCAAGTTATCTAGTCGTAGTTGTGTAGAAGATGTTGATAGCTTTCCAATGGTATAAAATTTATTGAATTTCAAGTACTAGACCGAAAGTTATGTCCATTTGAAATTTTGCATCGAATCCGTACAAAATTGATGAAAATGCAATTTTTGCAAAACGGATCCACGGGCCCAAAATTACAAATCGCGCCATTTGTGAAAAGTCACAAAAATCACAAAACCTCGCCGCAGCCACATAGGTCCAAATATTCACTTTTGCCTGAAAAACTCGCAGGCCCAAAATTTCACACTGCGCTACAAAACCCCATGGGCCCGAGATTGCAAACTGTGCCACTTGCAAAAAAATCACAAAATTATAAAAACGTCCCGCAGCCTTGCAACTTTGCAACTTTCATTTTTGGCGAAAAGTCTTCCTCCGCGAGTTCGAAATACCACTTTTGGCGAGAAAAAAACTCAACCTGCGGGCTCGCGGACCCATAATTATAAATCTGCACCATTTGTGACAAGTGCAAAACACCAAGATATCTCCCCAAGCCCACCGGTCCGCAATCTTCTCCTTTGGCGAAAAAGTCTTCCCTGTGCCCACAGCCCGCATCTCGGCAAAAATCCTTCCCACGCCCATCGGCCCGCAACTTGCAAAATATGAAGAGTTAGGAGTTCTTTATATTTTCTCGAAAGGGGAAGAAATTTCATATCCGATGGAGATGTTTTTAGGAATTCTTAAGTAATAAAAATATAAAAAATTTTAGATTAGAGCACTAAAAGGGGGAAAATGGTGTTAGTTGACCAAAAATAAGTATGAGCTTATTTTGGACAACAATTTGGCGGCTTAGCGGGGTTATTTGCTCATCGATTAAGAATGGACGGAGTTGCCTATAACAATCCATTGGGCATGGAGTCTTCTTGATAATCTAAAATCTGATCTGGAACTGCATTTCGATGCTTGCACTCTCATCTTTTGTAAGAAGACCTTGAAGTCGAGGTTTGTGAGAGTAGAAAATTGCCTAAAACTTGGAAGATTTTCCCTTATTGATCTTCTACAAATTCGATCCGCTAAGCATCTTTGAACTTGGAACTCGATTTGCTTTTGTTTGAATTGACCATTCACATTATAAAAATATTTTGAATAAAAATTATGTGAGTGGAAACTATTTTGGAACTAAAATTAATCTCTTTATTCTACTAGTGATCTGTTAGGATGAAGGATGAGCCTTTGAAACTCGTACCAAGTTTTGAAGAAAACCGAATTAAATCATCGAAAAGACAAAGTATTGTAGAATTCTGAAACATATGCCGATTAGGAATGTTTGGAACTGCTGTTAAAACCTTATTTCCTCATGAACATGCCTTGTCTGAAATGGATTGTGCAAGAGCAACAAATATGTAAAAACTATGTACAAAAGGGAAGATCATACATACCCCAAGTGGAGCATGCAGAGTGTGCACAAGCACTTCTTCTACTGGAAGAAAACCTACCTACTCTACGCTAACTGGAAACAAAGGGAACTCAAACGAATCCTGCAACTGGCAAGGAGAAGTAGCTTCCCTTTCTCAAAATAGGCAGCCATGTATATGATTTGGTGTTGAACATGGCTATTATTATGAATAGAAAAACTCGACAAGAGGTCGATCCTCCACCCAAATCATCAAGGTATCAACTGGAAACAAGACAAATACCTCTTTTAGTTGCTCTACATTTGGATTGAAGAGGCATTGCAGTTGATCCTTGGTACTTTGAAACTCATCCTCATGCTCAAAAGTAAGCATGACTGGTTTTGGCTTCTCCCTCAGCTCTAATGAAGCCAAGTATCTGATTGGGCAAGGTCTGGTCCTTTGAATTTGTTCAAGATTTGATACTTAACTCCAAAAATGGAGTCCTCTTGTAATCCTTCCTAGGTGGATGGTGTGGAAGAGATGGGATCTTCATACTCTTTTCCTTCCTCTGTGGCAGTATGAAACTCCTCTACAATCTGCAGCTCATTTTTATTGATTGCAACATCCATTAAAGTTGCCTTTGCATCATTATAATTTCCTGCAACACATTGTTGGCTCTAGAGTTACTCCATTGTTGCTTGAAGACTGACTTGCTCTTGGATAGCCTCTTCCTCTACCATGAAATTTGTCAAATCAAAATCTTCAATTCGCTGCTCTAGAGAACTATTTGGGGCAGCAAGGTCTTCTTTATAGCTTTCCTCCGCCATGGATTCATCAATAAAATCAGACCCTTCAAATGAAAGCAAAAATCTTCAATAACGCTTTCTTCATCAAGTGGCTTCAATTTGGATTTGATCTCTTCCAATTGCTCCTCTTCAATAGGAGTTGCGGCTGATTGTGCTTCTTCCTTCTTGGACGGATTTTGTATCTTTGATTAGATCAACATCCTCTTCAGACAAAGTGCCATTATGGACATTGCATTCAGAGAAAACAGATTGGTGATTTTCTTCTTTTTGTTCTCCTTCTGCTGCAAACTCAGCTTCCACCACCTGTGGTCTGATCCCATCCTCCTCTGAAGGTTTAACTATCAAACGGATTTTTTCTATCCCAAATCTAAGAGCCAAGCTTAGCAATCTTTTAATCACTTCTTCTCTATTTGGCTCTCCTTCCTCGCTCTCCTTGGTGGTTGTCGATTGTTTTCTCCCAATATAAACTTAAGACAACAATAGGAGGGATGGGTTCAAGTTACAAATTCTGCATTTTGCAATTCTTGTGATGGTGGGGTATAACTTCTTGTTTGTTTGGAGGGGATGAATGCTTGGAAGGGAAAAGGGAAAAGAATTGAGGTGAGATGGAAGATTAGAATATGGAGAAGGGAAATCAACACTTGGGGCAACATACAATGGGCTTGAATCTTGACCATGTTGAAATGATAAAGTTTGGGATAGAGAAAAAGGAGCATAAGGAGATGGTAATTGAATTACCCATTGACAAGGTTGTCTTTCATTTTTCTCGTATGATTCTATCTCCTCAATCCACTGCGCAAGTTGGGGTAGCATTTCAACCATAAAATCAAGCTTCTCCTGCAAGCTATAGTGTCTTGGAAAAGGGCCTTCCCATTGACAAGATGCCATGCAACCAATTTTGAATGCCTTCATTTGTGTTGTAACCCTTGATTGAACCATGTCAGCCTCCATCCTTTGAATCTTCTCCAACAGATCAGAATTCTCCATTTGATTTTGTCATTGTATACATGCCCTTGTTCCTGATATGTTTCATAGCCAAACTAGTTTTGACACTACTCATATGGGTAAGCATGATGGTTCTGAATCTGATCATAATGTTGATCTGGAGGAGTTGAGAAATACATTGGAGGTAGAATGCATTGTTGTTGTTGCAAGTGTGAATTCCAAGATGGGAATGAAGTCATGATTGCACAACTTCATGGGATGGAAGAAGATGAAAGATTTGGAAAGATGAATGGGTGGAAATGGATGGGGAGAAGGTCTGCAACTTCAGAGATGTGGGTTGTTTGGACCAAATGGAGTCACCAGATGTGCTTGCATATGCTTCCAAAAGCTGAAATTTTAACAGGAACACACCAACCTACTAAAATGAAGTAGTAAGGTGCTTCAAACATGTCCCACCGAGCATGCAGAACTATTGATGCGGAATCATAAAGCACCCATGAATGTCTGCAACTCGATTGGTTGAGACTCTTAGTGTGATTGCATAACATGGAGCTTCTCTCAAAGTGTGGGACCTTGAAATCGAGAGAGCTCTGGATGAAGGTTGGTTCCTATTCCTCTGTTCAGGTGCATACATTCAAATTACAGAGGATTTATCCAAAAACCTACTCTAACTTTCCAAGGAGACAGGGTTAAGAAGATGCATAAAAATAAATCCTAAAACTAACCAAGGTGATGCACCAAAGGAATGTTGAACACCTGCCTTGCAAATAAACACAAACCATAAAAATGCATACAATCACCATGCACGGTTAACCAAACTATAATGAGAGATCAGGAGGATACAATGAACACAAGAGAGGGTTGAAGTCATCCACAGACTTATCTTATTGCTCCAAATATTGATACAAAGTGCATTACAATAGCCAAGAGGAAAAAATTACACTACAGTCTATATGGGAGGTCTAAAACTCCACAAATTCACTTGTAGACAAGAGAAGAGGGGAGGGTGCAAAACAAAATGTCTAACCCTTTACAATGACCCAAGCTCTTACATTTATAGATGAAGTGAAGAGAGGAGAAGAAGAGAAGGGGGGAAACATGACTTGAAATCTCAACCACTAACCATCAATGTCTGCAAATCCACGTGTATTCTGTCAAGTGTGAATCTCCATGTCTGTTTGGTGTGTTGGAGAAGGAAAGATGGCAAATCAAAATCAAATCTGGGTAGTTGAAGCAATCGGATCACATAATAATGGCATGAATGAATTTTTCCATATCCTCACCCAAATCAAGATATCCAGTCGTTATTGTGTAGCAGATGTCGAGAGCTTTCCAACAGTATAAAATTTGTTGAATTTCGAGCACTGGATCGAAAGTTATACCCATTTGAAATTTTGCATCGAATCCATACAAAATTGGCAAAAATGCAATCTTCTGCAAAACGGATCCGTGGGCCCAAAATTACAAACTGTGCCATTTGTGAAAAATTGCAAAAATCACAAAACCTCCCGTAGCCCCACAAGCTTGAATATTCACTTTTACTCAAAAAAAACTCTCGGGCTCAAAATTTCACTCTGCACTATAAAACCACGCGAGCCTAAGATTGCAAATTGTGCCACTTGCGAAAAAATCACTAAATTATAAAAACCTCCCGCAACCCTCTACAACTTTACAAATTTCATTTTTGGTAAAAAGTCTTCCTCAAGCCCGCGAGCCCAAAATTTCACTTTTGGCGAGAAAAAAAAAACCTTCGAGGGCTCGCGGGCACGCAATTGTAAACTGCACCATTTGCAAAAAGTGCAAAATGCCAAGATATCTCCCCATGCTCTCCGGTCCGCAATCTTCCCCTTTGGCGAAAAGTCTTCCCCAGGCCTGCAGGCCCGCATTTGGCAAAAAATCCTTCCTAAGCCCACCAGCCCGCAACTTGCAAAATATGAAGAGTTAGAAGGACTTCTTTATATTTTTGGAAAGGGGAAGAAATTTCCTATCTGATGGAGATGCTTTCAAATATCCTCAAGTACTCAAAATATGTAAAAAATTAGATTGGAGCACTAAAAGGGGGGAAATGGTGTTATTTAACCAAAAATAAGTATGAGCTTATTTTGGACAACAGTTCCTCAACTGATTCATGTGTCACTTTCCCATCCGAAATATCCTCTACCATTGCATATTTTTTCTTCGATTCTTCTCTGTTTTCCTACAGTTGTTGGTTATATATGACTTTCTCATTAAAGACCACATCCCTAGATCAAATAATTTTCTTTTCCTTAATACTCCAAAATTTATATCCAAATTCATCACCACCATAACCAATGAAAGTGCATTTTTCGATTTATTCTCTAGCTTGTTCTTATCATCCTCACAATATGAGAAAACACCTCACATCCAAATACTCTAAGAAATGAGTAATCAACTTTCTTACCATACTAATCCTCCTCAGGTATGCCTCCACGTAAGGCACTTAAGGGTCCTTTGTTTGTTATGTACACACATGTGCTCACCATTCTCGCCCAAAAAGAAAGATGCAGTCTCACATGTAACTTCATGCTCCTAACATGTTCCATTATTGTCTTTTTCATCCTTTCTGACACCCCATTCTACTACGTAGTTCCTGGAACCATATTTTTCCTATGGATTCCATTTTTAGAAAAATAATCATCAAACTCATTACTGCAATACTCCCATCCATTATCTAACCTAAAATTTTTTATCTTAAGACTTATTTCAATTTCCACCAAGGCTTTCTATTTAAAAAAGGTGTCAAATACATCATATTTATTTCTAATACAATATACCCAAACTTTCCTTGTTTCGTCATCAATAAAATTAACATAATAATTTGAACCCTTGAGAAATGATACCTGACCCATCCCCCAAAAATCTGAATGTACCATCTGTAACTTACTCTCTTTCTTCATAGGTACAATTTGAAGAAATCTTACACTCTTCAGTTTTCCATATACGTAGTTCTCAGATAAATCCAAACATGTTTCTGTATATCCGTGTAAATCCTTATTTATGATATCCATGCCCTTATAGCTCATATGACCGAGCCTATAGTACCACAATGTTGTATCTTCTTATAAAGCAACAATATTACAAACATTAGTGCTATTAGTGGTTAACCTCCCTTACCTCTTGCCACCATAAGAACACCCTTGGTAACCTTCGAAGAGTCTTCTTTAAATATCATAAGTAAAAACATCACTTCCTAGTTTCCCCCGATATCAAATTTTATCTTAACATAGGCACATATTTGACATCCTTTAATAGCTATGTATTCCCATTATGCATATTAACCTGAATAGAACCATTTCCAACTATGTATTGCAAGGATCATCATCACCAAGAAAAACATGCCCAAAATCCCCTTAAACATAATCAACAAAATAATGCCTATGAGTAGCATGGAAAGAAGCTCATAAGTCCAAAACCTAAGATTTAGAAATATTAGGCAAATAAAGAATCAAAGTATCTTAACATACATTACCCATTGCCACATTTTCCTCCTTGTTTTCTTCATATTGCTTATTCTTGTCCGAAGTTCCCAATAAATCCTTCTTTACATGCCCATACTTTCACAAGGCTGCATACTATCTTGCTTTAGGATTTTGACCTTTTCGATCTTTCAATTTTCCAAGACTTCCTTTATTCTCTGTCTCCCTCTAGTTTCCATTGTCAAAGAATTCCTCGAAGTAGAAGGTTCCCTAGATATTTTTCTTCACATTTCCTCGCTTAGAATCACCCCCGCAACATCCTCAAACTTCAACTTTGAGTTAACTAGAACCGAGTTTCTTACCACCATAATCGGGTATTCAAACTCTCGGAGTAAAGAACACAAAATCAATAAATCCTTAACTTTTATTCAAATTCTAATGTAACCAAAGTGGCATATTCACAATTGTATTAAAATAATTCAAATGATCTCAACTCTGAACTATTCTTAAACATCTTCATATTAAACAATTTTTTCATTAAAAATATCTTGTTAGAGGTAGAGGGTTTTTCATATAACTTCCCTAATGCATCTGTAAGTTCTTTTGTAATATTTTCCTTTGAAACATTAAATAATACTGAAGATGCAAGACATAGCCAGATTGTTCCAAGTGCCTTCCTATCCAACAAATTCCATTTCGCATCCGTCATGCTTGAGGGTTTGGTCCATTTTCCAGACAATGGAATATAAAGATCCTTTTGATAAAGGAAATCTTCCACATACATCTTCCAAAGACTAAAATTATGTCTATTGAATTTATCAACCTTTGATCTTCCATCATCTTATATAGCTCCCACTCAAGCTAAAACTTTCCTGCAATTCAAAACTTTAGCAAACCAAACCATAATCGATACCAATTGTTAGGAAATAAGGGATAAAATATGTAGAAAATACCACACAAAATCACAATAGAGAAACTAATATGTAAAAATATTACAAATCTAAAATAAAAATGCAGAAAATAAAAAATACAATATAGAGACAATATTTAACATGGTTCATTCAATTTAGCTATGTCCACCAAGAATCACTTGCTTATATTTTATTACAATCCACCTCTCTCTCAATACAATACCTAGATCTGTTTGGAGTTGTGCTCAAAAAACTTCACCTGAATTTACACTTGAATTCACACACATCTACAATACATATTTCTCACCTATCAAAAGTAAATTAATAGGCAACTGCTTAAGTAGTTTTACAATACATGGGTACCAAAACCATTCCGCAAACCTATGGGTCAAAAATCCCACCCATATGAGAAGAGCACATTTCTCGAGATATCAGACACATTTTTTGAGGCCAAAACAAATTTGGGAGTTGCACCCTCGAACCCTGCTATTGGGGGCTACTGCCCGACCCGACCCAAACCACAAGTGAGAAAACTGCGTGGATAGTTCATAGTAATTTTATTGTACAGTCCTCAACATTTCCACACATGAAAATAGGCTCCACAACATAACAATGTGAAGGACTAGTTCCTTCTTATTTCTTTTTCTTCCATTGTTATTACCTCACCTTTCCATTTCTTTCTTATTTTAGTGGGTCATTTGGATTTAGTATATATTACACCAACGTTCAACAAAATCCCCTTCCCTTCTCGGGTGGGCTAACAACTACACTAACATTCAATCCTCCTAGTTATGTCTCAAACCCCACTAGCCATGTCGGAACAGAGGAGGTTGATTTGTCATTACCAATCCGACACTATGATAATTCTCCAACCGAAATGGGAGTATCTTGTTGCCGACTTTGATGTTGCCCTATATGCCCGCAATGCCGCATGAATCCTTTTATCCCACTTATGTACCTGCAAGGCCGCATCTTTTGCTAGAATTTGACACAACACAAAATTTGTTCATTACACTTGTCTATTTGTGCTTGGCTTTGTATGTTGTTATCTTCCCGTGCTTAATAGAAAACTTGTTGACTAAGACTTCTACCACCTCATTAATGAAGTGGCTTCCTTCGATCGTTATAATTTCTAATAGACAACCAAATCTAGTGACAATGCGTTCATATATGAACCTTGCCACTTCATCCATGGAAGCTGTTTTCAATGGTCTACCTTCAATTCACTTGGTTAAATAATTTGTGACAACTACAATATACTTATTTTGGTGTGGGGTAGTTGGAAGTGGACCTACAATATCTATTTCCACTTTTCAAAGGGACCAAGTGGAAGAATATGGCATAATGAAGTTGATGAAGTCTTACGGTTACCTATGTGTTTGCCAAATATCACATGTCTTACAATAATTATAAAAATCTCTAAAAAGAGTGGGCCAATGATAACCTACATCCAAGATCCTTCGTGGCCATTTGTACTTGTCCAGAGAAGTGTCCTCCACATGTACCATTGTGGAATTCTTCTATCAGCCTCCTTCCCGATCACGTCCAACTCGCCCGCTCAGACTGTCCATCAGTCCTATTCGAAATAATACTCCATGTAGAATAGAATATGGATGACTGACTTGAGTAATTTTCCCTCTTAGTTTTTATATTGACACCATCGGAAACTTGAATTCATTCAGATAATTTCAAATATCTATGTATTCACCAGGATTGTTTCAAGGATAACAATGTTGCATCGAGAAATCATCATCACCACAAGATGAATCTAAACCATCATAGGCTTGAGAGAGTGCATCCGCATTGACATGCTTCTTTCCCGGCCTATCTATAATATCAAATTTAAATTCTTGTAGCAAAATTATCTATCTTGCTATTCTCCCCGATGGGTTAGACTTATTTACAATATATTTTAGACCCTCGATGGTCTCTTCACAACTATAAATTTCTGCCTAGCAAGTAATTTCTAAACTTTTACCGCAAAATGATAGCTAGAGCCTCTTTTTCAAACCTACAGATAATTTACCTCAAAGACGCTCATTTTTTTGTTCTCAAAGTAAACCTGGATGATTATTCTCATTTTCATCCTTTTGGCTCAGTACTTCTTAGTGCTACATCCGAGGCATCAATATACACAATGAATGACTTGCTCTAATCAGATTCTTTAAAACATGGTGAAGACACCAAAGCTTCCTTTAGTTAAAACTTCATGCGCCTTTATTTCCTAGTTCAAGTAACCTCCTTCAAGAACTAGGTTAGTGGCTATGCAATCTTTGAGAAATTTTTGATGAACCTTCTATAAGTAACCCACATGGCCTAAAAATGATCTCAACTTACTTCTATTCATAGGAAATGGTAATTTTTGATTTTGAAACTTTATCGGGATCAATACCAATACTATCTTTGGATACAACATGCCCTAACAAAACGCCTTTGTAACATCCAAAGACACACTTTCAGAGGGTTTAATGAGGCCCGTGCTTCATCTAACCTTTAAAATGTTGTCTCCATCTCGGCAAGGTGGTCCATCTTGCTCCCATAGATGCAAAAATCATTTAGAAATACTCGATGAAGTTCCCAATGTAGGGTTCAAACACCCTATTCATCGAGCCACTGGGCGTTCTTTGAAACATTACACAACCTAAAAGGCATAACTCTATAAGCAAACGATCCTAAGGAGTGGTGAATGTTGTCTTTAGCTGATCTTTCTTTGCTATACGAACTTGGTTGTATTCGCTATATCCATCAACAAAACTATAATACTCGCCGCCACTTTCGTCAAGATCCGATCTCGAGAATGGAAGAGGGTAATGATCCTTCTTTGTTGCTTTGTTGAGCTTCCTATAATCAACACAAATGCGTAGTTTCCCATTCTTTTTATTGAGATCACAATGAGAGAAACCCATTCTAAATTCTCCACAAAGTAAATATGAATCGTGCATCAAACAACTTATCTATTTTTTTCTTTTACGGTCTTGCAAAAATTAGGATTCATTCTATATGGCATTTACTTTATGGGCTTACTTATCTACCAACTCAATAGAATGTTCTACTCAACTGTTTCGACGAAGTTTCTTGTAATCAAAAGTGAATAGGTTTATGTACCTTTGAAAGAGCTGGAGGTACGATTCCTTCTCATTCTCCATCATAAAGATCACCAATCTTTATTTGTTGAAGAGCGATCAACAATTTCTTCTTCGATAATCTTATGGGTTCATGAGTCGGTGTGCGGATCTGGAAGGATATCTATGACCGAAAACATCGACCTCACTTTCTTCATCTTTTGTCCACTTCAATGGTACTAGAATAATCGAGAGGATGTCCAATCATCAATTTCATCACTTGAATTCACAAGTTTTACCTTATGATGTCGAGGGATCACGTATATCTTCACCTTCTCTCTACCACATCAAAGTGTCATGAATCCTTCATTCTAGTAGTTTTTTCCATGAACTCTCCTTAGCCATAGTCTTCTCAACAACATGAGCACGGTGCAACAAGACCATTTTTCATCACTTGAAAGTCTACCATACATACAACACCCATAATGTATATTGCCACATTTCAAAACACCTTCGGTTTAGTTTTTTCCTTATTTAATCGACCTTAACATAAGTGTTGATGGACGATCAATTTTTAAACTCAACATATTCATTACAAACTCGGTCATTACATTAACTACAACACCTCTATCAACTAAGACATCATGAATTGAAATACCATTACATAATACCTTAGCTTGTGGAGTGTAGGGATCCGCCTACCTCCAAAATAGGGACCTCAACCTCCTTCCTTCGTTGAGCATTGAGTCCACTTTGCAACTCCCGCCTCTTCTCGAAGACACAAGAATTGACCATATGTAATATTTGCAGGCCTTTTCGAAAGATTTTCTAAGATGGAGTATGGTCTTTGTCTCATGTGAAATCGAAAATCAGCATACCCAATTTTTTCTTCTTATGTTTCTTACTAGTTTCTCCTTTCATCTTCTTAGGATCATTTCCATCTTGGTTATCTTTTTCTTTATTTCTTTTTGTTACAAACACATCTCTGCTTCATTATTTATGCTCTTATTTACTACATCAAAAGACTTCACATGTGTTTTTCCTTTATCGTTATTTCTCTTACTAGATGTAGAACTCTATCCTGACAATTATACTTATAATGACCTTTTTATGACAACCATAATATATTTGTAAATATTTTTTTGGACCTCTATCTCCTCCTCGAGAATTAAATTACTTTCCTCAAGAAGATTAATAGTTAATCGACCCATCTTCTTGAGCAAATCTTCATACTTAGTAGATGTACCAGGAAAATATTTGTGCTCACCGCGAGTGGTGTGGATTCGGACTAAAGGTGTTAGTGTAGGTTCTACCTTAGCAGCAATTTCTTTAGGCTCTTCTTCCATGCTTTCTTCTTGTCTTCTTACAATCTCTTTGCTTGTTCAATGTAATTTGGCCGGGCGGTCAAACTTTATTCGTTGTCTCGATCTCTAGCTTCATCCCAAGAATGAAGTGTTTACAGAGGAGATTATCCACGCCATTCATCAACCCATCCGCTAATCCTTTCTTTCTGATCGGCATCGAGCTTCCGCCTTAGCTCTAGAACACGGGCATGATAATCTATTATCTTCTCCTTCTCTTCTGGGATAGCTTTGTGATATCGATCATGATATCTGCATATTTCTGTTGTTGACAAATTCTTCAAGAAAACTTTCAATTAATAAATCTCATGAGTTTTTCACATTATTACCTAGTGTTTCAAACCACCTAAGGGATGAACCATCCAAAAAGGTAGGAAAAAAATTTAGTCCATTGTTCCTTCTTATGAGGCCATTATAAATGCAAGATCATTTAAACTCTTAAATGAAAGAGGAAACATCTTCATTAGATTGGGCTGAAAAAACATGAATCTTCCACATTTTCAAAAGTAACCACATAAGTGAAATACCAACCCACAAGTACAATCAACAAGACTTATGTGTGCACAAATAATTGACTCACTACAATATAAAGTGACTTTACACCTTTTACAAGGTAAAATAGGAATGACCACAGTAATCTTACATTTACTTTGACTTATTACGGTAAAAATTGACTTTTAATGGTAAACACTATTTACTTATAAAAATGAAGTTATGGGGTAAACACTATTCACGGTAAAAATGAATTCTATGTGGTAAATACTATTCATGGTAAAAAGTAAAGTTATTCAGTAAATACTATGCATGATAAAAAGTGACTTTATCATGGTAACTACTAGGCCTGCACAATAAAAACAAGGTTACCCTCCTATTAATTTATGACTAAGTGAAAATATCTCTCAAGAAAATCCACCAACGAGGAATAGTCTCTAAGAACGAAACCAAAATGTCATCACTAATTCGGACTATGATAATTCTCACCGAGAATTCCTCGTGCTATGATTATTTACTAATGCACAACCTTTAGTTTGGTGGATGCAATTTAGAAACACAACAAAGAAACATAACACAAGAATACCATAGACTATGATACGAACGAATGATGACAAATCTGAAATCTAAGTGTAAATTATAATATCAACATAAAATTGTTACAATCTCACCCATAAGGTACTTCAAGTGTTATCGACTTCACTTGCCTTCCAACAATAACTATGGGAGAAACTTCACAATGGATTCTTTAACACACCTTCTAAATGATGGCTTCCTTTACACAATTACTCATACAATATTTCTACTACTCTCTATGCTAAATGAGGGAAGGTGACCTCTTTATTTATAAGAATTGTGTTTATCCACCATATCTTTAAGATAAGATAGGAAATCTCTTTCGACCAATCATATTCCATGCCTAAACTCTTGCTTTACATGTAGGCTTATCTTATAATATAAGATAAACCTTATCATCTCACATGGGTTCCACCTTTTTAGTCTTTTCCACAAATAAAATACACAAAATATTTATGACATCACTCTTTGTCCTTATTACAAATATAATATTTCTAATTCCTAATCATGTAGACCCTATTTCTCTATTTACCTCAACTTTGACATTTTAACATTACCGGACCACTTACAAAAATATTTACTTTTTACTACAACATTCTTATTGTATTTGATCACATTCGTACTCTACTTTACTTTATATGGTGCATCGTGATTGACGCAGATTATCTTCTATCGAGGCCACTACTAATCATACTTAACAACATCCTATTCCTAATACATACATAATAAAATAGAAATTACGAAGGAAAATTTTAATGTCGATGATCAACCTTTAAACTAGAATTACAACACCGAGAAATTCATAACGGGGTATCATGTGCTTTCTCAACCAAACCATATACCATGCACTTCTACACTCCAACAGGAACTCAATCCTCATACCGGGATGTTATTTCTACCTTAGAAAGGAGGATTAGAGAATTAGAGAGTGGCCAAGCATCACAACCAACTCATGCAATAGGAAAACATGGGGTATTTAGTTGATAACAAGGGATACATCCCTACTAATGAACAAAAAATACAACATCTGTATTAACTAGGTTATCCGATTCAACCGAATCCACGTGACATTCTCATGGGATCTGACACACTAGGGATGGGTCCTCATCCTTCTCAAGTTTATCTTATGCAAGGGTTGGTCGGAAGTGTATTCTTGAATGCCACTTCTTAAATGCAATTTGATATTCCTTAGTTTCACACCGCTAGTCCATATCCTGGTAACATCCCACCTTACTTGCATATGTATTCAAATTCCCCCCAAAAGGACCCATATACCTTTCCTAATCCTTATGCGTTATATCAAGGAGCTCCATACGTTCTAGCTAATACCTACAATTCCACCTATCTGAATCCTACTCCTCCACCTCATCATTAAGGAGCTTCAATGGTGGAATCCTACACAATGGGTACCTACGCAAAGTTTCTAAAATAACCCCTTGATTTCACAATACGGGGTGTCATGCTTCCATGCCCATTGCTTGATCTTTCTAAGTTTAAGGGAGACGGAGATCCAAATGCTCATATTAAGGCCTACGCTAATGTTATTAGGGAGTTACTTCATTAGATGTTGTCAGTAAGTAAACTTTTTGAAGACCCTCGAAGGAACCGCCTAGATTTGTACTATTAGATTCCAGAAGCTTCTATACATTCCTTCAAATAACTTGTTTAGGAATTCATCAAAACGTTTGACATGAACAATTTTTTTTGTGCAGGGATTAGGGATTTTCTGCATATTAGGAAGGAGAAAACGAATTTGTTTCCCATTTCATTCAAAGGTAGCATCAAGTTCTTTACTCCTCTACAAGTGCACCTAACATGGACCAAATGGAACTTTGTGATCTTTTCCTTCATTCTCTCAAATGAGAGACCAAGAAAGAAGTCCAAAAGTTTCCTTTCTACAGTTACGAAGAAGTGTTGGAAGGTGCACTTTGAATTTACCAATCATATTATTGGCCATGGGTGTAAGATTTATGACGGTCCCAACGTGGGAAATGATGCCCCTAATCAAAACAATGTAAACCATCAAAACAACATAGCTAATTATAAAGTACCTAAGGGTGTGAATAACAATCATGGTACTACCATGAATGGTATTACTGATCAAACAAATAATGTTGGTTTTACAAACAACAATAATACACTAACAACCATAATAATAATAACAATAACATGGGAAATCAAAGAGGCCCTAACCTTGTTTCCACAATCAACACGGTACGATGTGAACCGGCCCTCCTCGATAAAATCAATCCCGAATACTAAACCAATATCGAATCATGGGAAAGGGGCAACGAACTATGGTAATAACACCCAGCTTCAAATTACAACCGAGGATCTAACCAATAACAAGATCCAGATCAAAGACCACATGATTATAATCCCTATTTATACCGTGTTTTCATATAGTTCAAATTCATGATGCTAGGACATGTAGAGATTGCAATAAATTCCTCGAAAAGACTCCCCAAGAACCAAATGCATATCTTTGCGAATATGTTCTTAGTAAAACCTAAAACAATTTTGCAGTCAAATTATATAGGACTCGAGCTCCTCTTAACGTAAACGTAAGCATCTTTGGGATCAATTCCATACACGTATTGAAAATTTCAAGGTAAATCCTCATAACATAAACAAGGGAATTCCTATGCAAAACAATGACCATGAACTCGCGACTTCTAAAAACTCTCAAGTTTTGACCTCGGCTTGAACGATGATGCAAATATTATGGGATTAGTTGAGCTTGAAGTTAATGCGATAACCCGAACAATGAAATATGTTCCAAAGTCTCTTCTCTCTCATTCTCTCTCACAGGATAACACTCTTATAGTTTCAAAACTTGTAGAAGCTTATGATTTGATTGAATATTTGAACAAGACCTTCTCGCACATATCATTTTTAGATCTACTAAAGAATTATCCTTCACATCATGTTACGTTATTGGACATACTAGGTCTTGGTCATCTAGGTCATGTTACGCATCCCCCTAGAGATCAAATAAATCATATTCATTTTTATGTTTATCCTCCAAGATAGGGTGATAAGGATACTAGGTTTGCCTTTGACATAAGCAAGATGCCTATTAATGTTGAAATAGCCTGAAGAGAAGATCTTGTTTGATATCTACAAGTCTGGGTTTATAACGATTGCATCAAGATAGATATGATTAATGATAAGGTTGTGGTGAATGTGGTTCTATTCTCCTCACATAAGTTTGGGTATGGGGAGAATACTTGCTCCTCTACAAGAAACACATTGTGATGATATGACAGTTTGAAATTAAATTCAATTGGAACCATAGTTATTCCTATCAACCTCGAGCCGAATTTTTTTGACAAATTTCTACATCATCGACAGTGGAAACAAATTACAACATGATCTTTGGTAGACCACAAGGATAATTTTAGTGGCGAATATTCATAATATGGTGAAAATTTCATTTTAGAAAAAATTGAAAAGGTGAATTTTTTTTGAGCTAGTCGTTGTTACATGCACTAAAATTTACAAGATATTTTTTTAGGGTCAGCTTCACTTGCATTTTAAAACATCTCCTATAAAAACCTAGGTGATTTGTCGTAGTAGTAACTCGCTAACAAACTACTAGTTGATGTATCGATATATCAATCTTTGTGAAATTACGTACTCTAAGCACCAGTTGTATAGTGCAAATCTTTTTTTGAATTTCGCAAATGGTGACAAGTACTATGTATCGATGTGCGCGATAAGAAGATTTCACTAACGCGTGTCTTCAAAATGAAATTTTCTTTTCAGTGAAAATGTTTCACACAAACCCCAAAAATTCTCATGTTTCGTAAAAGTGGTTCTAGGCATATTCACTAGGATTTTCCACCTTTGATTTCCTAGAGGTCTCTTAAAATGTACCCTAAGTAAACCATGGAATCATTGGATGAAGGCCATACCTTCAACCTTGTTTCAAGAGGTTAGATTCCTCCATTTGGGGAAGTTCATTGTTGCTCAAGGGTATCTTAAACCTTTCAATGTTCACTTATAAATATCAATAAGAAACTAGGGAATTATTCGAAGTATGAGTTATCTATGAACCAATTAAAAAAACCTCCTCCATCAAACCAATTGTTCACGATCGTCCTGAGTGTTCCTAAAGTCAAGGTTAATGACACAAAGACATTTGAGGTGGCTAAGATTAATAAGGAAAATCAATATCAAGTGGAATTTTTGTCTAATAAAACAACGATGGAGATCATGAAAATCTTAGAGAGTTATGAGTCGATCTTCCTCCCATTTGAACCACAAGTAATGGGTAGCCTTCTTGGTATGCATCTCTTCCCGATGATGGTTTTGGCCTAGGCATAAACATGATAGAATTAACAAAGGAGAAGAGAGCATTGAAATCAAGATGGTGCCCATCAAAGCCATCCCTAGGATTTGTTATATTTAAGTATGTCATCTCCATGAGATGTAATCCCATACTCCAACAAAAGTACCACGAAACCACGGTGCTTCACACAAGAGGAAAATTTAATAATTACAATTATTCTCACCAAACATAATGCTTCAAGAACATGAAAAAGAGATTCAAAAATACCTCCTTCAAATAGAAAAATTAGATAAACATACATATGCAATCACGGGTAGGGGTCAGTAAGTTTTAACTCAATAGTAATTCCTATCAAGAGAATGAAAATTTCAAATATCGAGCATCTCCATTGTGTACTCTTGGCAGTGAGGAGTTTGATATAAATCAACTCTCTTCACCTTAGACATTTCATCATGTAGTCCATCTGCATTTCCACATGTACATTATTGCATCCGTACTACATTTCATATGTTAGTTCATATTGTAAAATTGTAGTCAAGAAACTTATTTTTTTCAAACAAATTTCAAACTTCTAAACATTGGGAAAACATTAAATCATGCTTCTTCAAATATCCACGATATTATCATCAATAGTTCTAATCATCTCCTCATCTCAGCAAGTTAAGACACAATTTTTACATTAATCCTACCAAGGCCTACATACTTGGTTCTTCCTATAGTTTTCTTCTAGCATAGGTGTATTTTCGCATAGTATGTTTCATAAGCTTCTTGATGTCATATCTTTCCCAAAAGAAACCTCTTTAGTTACAAAATCACTCTAAACACTACCTAGATCTCTTGTCCGCCTATCTCAGCCTTTAGTGATGAGCCCTCACATCTTATTGGTTGTGTGGCGTTGAGGCTAGGGGCAAGCTCCCCCTCCCAAAAGCACAACTCAAAGTTTAAATAAATGAAAAAAAATGATATAATTTAATCAATAAATGAAAAAATATTTCATTTACCAATAAAACTACACTTTCTTGCCCCACCAATCTTCAGTGATGAGCCCACACTTCTTACTGGTAGCGTGAGGTTGGGTAGGGGGAAGTGCCCTTACTCACCTACATCTTCTCCTTGGGATGAGCCCATGCGTCTTACTGGTAGCATGGGGCAAGGTGTAGGGGGTATTTTCACAATAAATCAATAATTTATAAGCAAACTTAGCAAATAAAAATTCCTTTGAAAACTTCAAAATCCCAAGAAAGTTAATTAGATGTATATGTTCCAAGAGAGCCAAAATTTTAAAATCCATTTACGGATCTAATTCTAGATAAACTTGCAAGAAAATCACATTCTAGACTATGTAGTAAATTATTTGTAGGGCTAGAGCATTGGTGTAGGTATGTTTTTATCCCCGTGAATATGGTAAATCCTCTTTTTGTTTTAGTTTTAGCATGTTTTTTCAATTTCATATCTATTTGCACTTGAGTCTTGTTTGCATTTTATAGGTAGCAGGAGCTTGGATGGTGTTACTTCGCACATGGGCATGTCAGGTATAACTTCTCATTTTGGGAATTTCATACTCACACTCTTCATGGCTAAAACGCTAGCCAGATGAGGGGGCAATATGTAAGCACCAAATTTTCATATGCTACATTATTGGAAATGGTTCAAAATTCCCCAATGATGATTTATTTCCTTTCCAAAGGTGTTCCAACCCCTTTACCTTTTTGCATTTCATATTTATAGCTCAAATTACCTTACTTAGCCATTTCCTATTTTTTGTGGCTTTCTGCATCATTTTTCCTTAATTTTTTGCCTTGAGTTACACAACCACTGCCCTACCGGGAGGCGGTTGCGCGATTGCCACCCTACTTGGGTGGTGGTTATGCAACCTCCGACTTACTTGGGTGGTGGTTACATAACCGCCAACCTATGCAGAGTGGAATTTCAGGCAAATTGGTTGAGACTTCCCAAGCGTGATTTGGACGCGTGTTAACTCACTTAAGTTCACCTGTAGTGCATGTTTCTTGGTCAATTATGTTGATTTTAATCTTGATTGATTTTTATCAACCTCCTCTTCCACTTCTAATTGTTGGTTGAGAGTTAAACTTCCCCTACTTGTTGTGATGTGGCATCCCATTGTTGTTAAATGGATTAGAACATTTCACCAATTCTTCTATAAAATCAACGCTTCTTCTGAAGAAAATGACTATATATTTTTATTTTGATTCTTTTTATATGTTGTTTAAATCTTTTAAGAGACTACACAATCAAGCACTATTCTCTCAGATTGTTCTTTCTCTACTCGTATCACATTACCAAACCACTTGCAAGCCATCATTGCTCCAAAGTGCCTTCTTCTTTGCTTCTTCTACATTCCCAACTTCCTGGACTCACATGAACATTGAATATTGGAAAAGATAACTAAGGGGACACAAGAGTAAACCACAATTGGATTTTCCTCAACACTACAAATTCTAGGTTGGGGTTGCAATTGGATTTCCTTATTTCTTCAATTCTTTATTTTGAATCTGTACGCACATTACTTACTAGAGTAGAAAAAAACATTTCCATTTCAATTATTGAAATAGATAGATCAAATATTGTAGCTTCCATTTCTTCTCAAAACTTCGTGATAGATATCATCCCCGCATATCAGCCGTGGGCTCATGGAAGTGTGTCTGGAGGAATGATTCTGCATTAATTTAGAATCAAATGCAATATCATTTCATTTGTAAAACCTCCATTGAATCATTCTTTACTTTTGTTAGGGAAGTTTTAGTGGGAAGAAAATCTTATAAGAATATTTTATTTCTTCTCGTGCCTCGAGCTGCAATGAGGATTCACATCCACAATTTTTTTTTTTTTAAAATGTTTTATTTAAAGTAGATTAAATCCACCCAAAGACCGGTATATAACTACATCCAAGTTATTTACTTGTTTATATTTAGAAGAAGTAATGTATCTCGTGTAGATTAGATTTACTTTAGTTAAACAATTAAAAGTAGACATTAGTATTGTTTAGTTAATTTCCTCAAGAAAATAGATCAACGTAGATTAATGTTTAGAGTAAATCAAGAAATCAAACAATAGGTAGATTACACTACCAGTGTATAGCCTCATATTCCCCTTTTCCAATTTAACTACTGGAACTCACACTACCCAATCTTAGTCCTGATTCTCTTATAGTTTCCCATCAGTATTCCCGCAATCTTCCACATCGGTTGTCCTGACATGACCTCGAGAGGTCGAGTGCGCCTGAAGGTCACGTGTTGATTTTTTAGTTGTACAAGAACCATACCTCATCTAATGTGGTGGTTGAGCTACTTAGAACTACATATTTTAATGTTGGGATCTATTTCCATTTAGTCACCCACCTACCCTTAACTAATTTAATAATTCCAGTTTCTTTAGTGTACAAGATGATGAGATCTTGTACTGGTATAAATTTTATGAAATTTCGAGCAACATGGTGGAAGTTATGGCCATTTTAAGTTCAAGGAGAGGGATGGGTCAAAATTGGTTCCCTCCATGACTCCATAGTCTGCATTAAAGAGCTTTGTTCCATGTGTGGGAGAACCATCAATGTCAGGAACTAAGGGAAGGGGAGAACTATTTTTGTTTTTTCCTACAGGCCTCGGTCATATCCACATTGGTTGTCAGGTGTTGTGTCATGGTTATCACCATTCTGGGTGGAACAGTGGAATAGTTCCACCCATCCCATTTGTTTCCGCGGTTTCTCACATTTTGCCGCAACATTCGTGTCCGACTCCACTTTTTCCTTAGTTCCGTTAATGCTTTTCAGAATCGCGCAATACATTGCTTTCCACTTCTTAAAGCCACTCAAACACTTACGCAGCGATCTCTGTGCTCCGTAGGAACATTCCAATTATTATTCAAACACCTAACTCACCTGGAATATACTTCCAACTTGCTTAAACTCCTTCGTTGCGGCCCAAAAGCTCATGTGCGGGAACTCAAAGCTCCAAGGAACTTCTTTCCTTTGTTCCTCAAACACTTGATTTTCCCGCAATACACTACAAACTCACTTTACGCGTGCCAAAATGCTCATGCAAAGAACTTGAAGTCTCATGGAATTGTTCCCTCTCTTCCTCGAAAATCCGTAATACACTCAAAAGACCCAAATATTCTTTTTTTTTACTAAGTGTTGGACTGAGGAGCTTGGCAAGGAGGAGAGGAACGTCCCAAAATCGATTTTTCTCCATTTTTATGAGTTCATACTTTCCCAATTCCAAAGGAACATGCAAGTTATCAAAATGACCTAAAGAGGGGTATTTTGGATAATAGGCATACAATGATCACACAATACATAGGTAATAGCCCACAAATAATGAGCATACGATAGAAAACAATAACAAGAAAATGTATGAGATGACCATGGTCAGATATAATCCTACAAGGAAAATGCTACACATGAGGCACCCATTAAGCATGTTAAAGATAAATGAAGATGTCAAAGTGTGTATATATCAAAGAAAAGAAAGTGCAAGTAAGAACTAGTAAATGATGAAATAAGAGAACCTATAAAGGTGTGAAAGTAGGTAAAGTAGATGCCCCAAGATCTCAAGGTCCTGCAAGGGATTCAATGTCGAGCATCATACATCGTGTAAGGCGCTGTAAAATATTTGGATTCACTTCTAAAGACCAAGTGAATTTCCATGTGTATATGATAAAAAAATGGCATACGACGTATCTATCTAGCATAGTAAGCAAAGTGCAAGATGTAAGTAGTATAAGATATAACTAATAAATACAACCAAGATATACAAATGTGTTATGAGTGTGTAATGGTGTGATATGGAAGGTGTGTGACAATGGCAGAGTCTAGTTTCCCTCTAACTGATTTGTATGAAATGAGGTTCATTTATAAATTCTCCCTCAACAGTCAATAATGAACCATATAAAAAGAGTGTCATCGGGAAATGAGTGGGAATGAGATTATATGTTGGGGAAATATATATCGAAGTATAGAGCATGAAATGTGTGATGCGAGGTTCATTAATAAAGTGTTTCGGCAAATCAGCTGATCAAGTGTGAACTATAGCATCGGAATGCATCATCGTGCAATGATGGCACAATGTGTGTACCAAAGGTGTAAGAGCGCTTAGAAAAGTAAACATGAAGCATGGAGAGTGAAGTAGACAGAAAAATCTAGAAGACAACTAATAATTACTAAGGTGGGGAAGGTAATGCCCCAAGTGTGCAAGTGATACTGATGAGATCTATGTGATGATGCCACTAAGATATCATGATGGCAGACGGGGTTTGAAATGTATCATAAGAAAGAATATTGTCATCATAATGAGAGTTAAAAGAAAGAGTAGGACTAGGGTTGGATTTTGGGTTGACAGGAGGAAGTTTAAAGAGGTTAGCTATCACAGGGTGAATCGGTTTGCGTATTTCATAAGGTTAGTGGTCAGATATTTAGAATCGTAATGATGATGCAGCAGGAATGGATAAGAGGAGGTGATGGGGTACAGATTTTTAAAGGTGGTTTCTTAGTTAGAATTGGTAATATTATATAAGTCTTGATGAGAGGAGGTGATGGGGTAGTAAAATGTTTGTGAGATAGGCATGACATCAGGTTAGATAGGTGGTCTCTTTGATTGAAAGCATGAAGGAACATTAGTAATTATGGTATGATCCTCATTGACATAAAGGGATCGGATTTCAGAGCCCAATGGGATTTAATAATTAGAGATGAGCATAGTAGACTATTCTGTAGCATAAATGAAATGAAACCATGATACTCAAGGCTTTTAATTATTTGATTTAAAGTATAGAAATAATGACATGATGTCCATTAATTTTGGTGATAATTACAAAAGGCTGGGAGACCTATGTATTGGAAATATGATAAAGAGGGCAAAGAATGATGAAGTTGGAAAGTTGATCAACTAGTGATTGAGGATGTCAAGAAGATATTGATGTTACTTATAGCATTTATATCAAACTCTGGCATAAAGCATATTAGCGGTGAGATCTAGGGTTCACTTATATGAGCACATGTAGAAGACATAGGATGGTATGATGTGTAAGAAAAAAAAAACTGTAGCACGGGCCCCGAAGCATCCTAATACGCTTTGAGTTTAGCTTTGAGGGGATGTAATAATGGTTTTCATAGCTTTAAATTTATCTTGAAATAAACAATGTAAAGCTTCTTGAATCGACGCACTTACAAATGGATTGATTAGTTATGATTTTTCAGACCATAGTGGTCACTTTCAGTAGACAATAAAAGATGGCACTTACTTGTGTGGGTGGCATATCGCTTACATGGTTATATAATAGTTTCTAGAGATTTGGAGAATACTTCCTGCAAAGGTGGGTGTAATTTAATTAATTAATGTAGGTTAGAGACTTGAGGGAACCACATAGAAAATATATAATAATGTAACTGAAACGAAGCATACGT
>CM031241.1:761783246-761821144 GCA_018340775.1 Taxus wallichiana var. yunnanensis
ACAAATTATTAATTAAGTGAAATAGCCAAATAACGTATTGATAATTCAATGCATTTTGTCATGATATTCATTGATTGAACTTCAAACAAGTACATTGTTCAAACTCCAAATGTTACAATGTCCAATTATTAACATAAATAATAACAAATCACATAACTGGACTGGAATTCTGGCTATTACCAGCTCCCTTCAAATCTGGCAGTTCAGATTCCTTTGGGGTTTCTCTTATTATTCCTGCATTAGTCTTACTTGCTAGTGGAGATGCTGCCACTGCGTTTTTTGATCCTACATTACCCAAACGCATCTCAACTGTTGCAGTTTCAGCCATTGTTTTAGGTACTTCTGTGAAGTTTTACCACAGTTGAATCATTTACGTAATCCCATCTATTGACCCCAAAAAGTAGTTTTTTTACACAAAAATTAAAAATTGTTGTTTTTACTGGTGGGTACGGGTAGGTACGCCTGGGTACGGCCAGGGTACATCCAGCAGTACCCGGGTACGTCTAGGTACTTCCTGAGAAGTACCCAGACGTACCCGGGTACTGCTGGACATACCCTGAGCATACCCCCTGCATACCGTACCAGTACCACATACCGGGTACGTACCGTACCCATACCCATGCCCTGCAGGGTACGTACGGCTACCTAGATTATCATCATAATAAACATGAGAAACCAAAAACAGAGGGGGAGATAGAGAAAAGTGATCTCCGTTGGGGAGGACTGTGTGTAAAAAGGACAGTCAAGAAGGCATTTTGAATAAGAATACTTGAGATCTTTGATGGAATTTGTTGAATCTTTTGTGTAAATTGTTTATTCAATGCTAATGGAGGTTAATATGTCTGGTTTAGAAGGTGGAATGAAAGAAAAGTGTTAAAATTGTCTTTTACCCATACACAGGCCTGTATCTAGAAGGAATACCCTGTTTTTAGAGCGATAAAATTGTTAATTCATAAAAAAATTCTAATATTTTTCTCAGGAAACCTTTGCTCAGGAAGGAGGAATAGGTGGAGACAGACCTACAGGGAGAATCTTAAGTTTGAAGAGGAAGAGTTTGTGAGGGTCAAAGCTTAGGAGCACTCACAGGCCTGAGACAAGCAAGAAACCTGTATTTGGAAGGTAAATTTCTACTACTGTTTCAAAATACCATACACTTTCTCAAGCAGAGTTGCTCAAGAATGTGACAAAAGTCTAGACAGACCTATAAACAAGTTTTGAGGGTTTGAAATTATAAAACATTGTTTTTAGGAAGATTATACTCCTCCTGGGCTAGGGTTTTATAAGAAAAGACCATTTGAAAGCCTTAAACACCACTTCCAAGACCAAAATTTACAGGAAACCTTCTGAGCATTCCAAGATAACAGATTTCTGAGGTTTTTGGTTTTACTTAGCCCCACGTGGTCAGAAAAGATGACAGTTTTGAAATTTAGATAACAGACCTAATGGAGGCCTAATTGGCAAATTTCCTTTAGCGACTTTGGGGGTTGCTGGCAGAGTTAGCATCTAACTTTTCTCAGGGAGTATAAAGGCCCAAATGGGTGTTTGAAAATGTGTCTACCTTGTCAAGAACAATGTTTTAAAAATCGGAACCGGACTCTGAACCAGCCGAGGGTCTAACCAGAACTGGACCAGTTCAAACTTTATGAACCGGTTTACTAAAAAATACATAAAATTTTATATTTTTAATGAAAACAATATATTTGAAAGGTTAAAAACCATGATTCCAACAATTACACATAAAATATGCAAACTGGTGTTTATAGCAAAATTAGGCTTTAGAACAAATAAAAAATAGAAAATGTATTAAAAAAATTGTTTTTAATTAAAATTGTTGTATACGGCTGTGTAGAGTCAAACCGGCCGGTTTGAGTTGAAACGGACCGGTTTGACCTGTTTGAGGCCAAACCGAACGGTTCCGTATTGTTGTATACGGCTGTGTAGAGTCAAACCGGCCGGTTTGGGTTGAAACCGGACCGGTTTGACCTGTTTGAGGCCAAACCGAACGGTTCCGTATGGAACCGGCCGGTTTGACCTCAAACCAGTCAACCAATCTGGTTCTTTGACCGGTTCATGAAAAAAACTATTAAACCGGTCGAACCGGCTGGTTCCGGTTCGGCCGGTTTTTAAAACACTGGTCAAGAACCCTAGTGCTTACTTCCCAGCAACAGGATTTAGCTGTTTGGAAGGCTAGAAGGAGGACAGGACAGTTTTACTAGAAAGCATTGAAGTTCTCTTTTTCCTTTTCGTTAACCACATTCAAAGGTGTTCAAGCATATAGAAGACGGGAAAAGTAAGAAATAAGATGGTCCTATCTTTTTAGAAGATTCAAGAAGCAAAATTCATGTTTGAGAAACCATTTAGGCTTGAGAAGGCTAATGTTCTTGCAAGGTGAGAAACCATTCAGGCTTGAGAAGGCTAATGTTCTTGCAAGGTGAAAAGACAGTTTTAGTAAATTGTGTTCACTCACTTTTTGGACTTGAAAGGCGTTCTTGAAAGGCCTTGCATCATTTTGCAAGAAGGCAAATTGAATTAAAAGTGAAAACCTGGAAGGCCAATACCTGCAGTCACAAATATTGCTTTAACATTTTTGTCTGGGCATGTTTTGACAAAAGCCACTTTTTTGAAAACTAGATTCCACCCTAATTCCAACGAGTACAAATGAGGGGTGTTGGATGTCTAACTATGAAATTTGAATCCCCATAAACTAATCAAATTTGCAGAATTTGCATTGCAAGGGGGTGTGCCTAGCCTGAACAAGAAACAAAATTTCAAATTGATGTTACTTTTGCATATGGTGGCCAAAACTCTCATGTGACCACTTATTTTTTATGGCATTCAGTTTCTGAAGTCATTGGTATGATCAGTTTCTGGTTTTGGCATCTCTGCATATGAGCTATATTGAAATGGAAACTAGGCTTTATAAAGTAGTGTGGGTGCATTTTCGATGGAAACACCCTACTTTTGCACAAAGTTGATGTGCTCCAAAACCATGATTGTAACACTGATTCTCACTGCTTGCATTGCCAGAGATGACATAGTTGCACTTTAGGGTTTATTGGTCCCTTTTCTTGGAATTTGGGTTAAATGCTTGAATAACAATTTTGGTAGTAGTATGTGTTTTTTCCAGTTTGGTGTTGTGGTGTTGCAGTTGCTATGTGTTTAGTTTTGGTCTTCTTTCATTGAGCTTTGATGAGGAGCAGACAGAGTTGTTGTAATTGATTTTGTAGCTACATGGACTTCTCACCTCTCACTTAATAGGGGAAGACACTGCTAGTGGTATTTGATCAGTCACTGTGATTGTATGAGTTGACATAGGAGTTGCTAGCATTGGAAGTGTTGAGCAAAGGGTTGTCAGCAATTGTTGGGCATCAAAGAGATGTGCCATACAAAGTACCAAAGAATCATTAGATGGGCTTCTGTGTGAGACCTTTTGTTATTGATGAAGTTGAGCAGGCTTTGATTATGCTTATACTGCAATACGTTACAGAATGGTCAGAGATGATGGGCATGCTCGTGTAGTGTGCATGCTTGCATAGTGTGTATCATTCGTGTAGGGTGTTCATCATCATGCCACAACTTGCAAGGTAGAAGACTTCCACGGGAGGGGAGCGACATAGGTTTATCAGCACCACAATGTACAATGTGTCAAGTTGTCGGTGCAGCAGAGACCATTGATTGGCATCAATGGTTATATGCTCTAGATCATCCTCTTTTATACCCCTTTGGTTCAAGGGGAGTTTGTTGGGTCATGTGTGATCCAAATGTTTATTTGTTGGGTGTTTTTATTGTATGGGCTGTAGGAATAAATGAATAAGACTTCCCCTTTTATAATTGTTTTGTATGGTTATGCGGTTGTAACCGCTAACTAATTTTGTAACCGTCTTTGCATAATAAATACCCGGACACACAACCCATTTGTACAATGTGTATTCCGGTTTTCTCTTCAATCATTCTTTACACATTTATTCGGTTTATTCTCTCTCCCGCAAATTCTAACAGTGGTATCAGAGCGTGGGGCAAGCAAAGAGAGGGAGGAAGAAAGATATTTTCGTGAGTCCCATTAGGCACGCTGAAGAAGAAAGACATTTTTGTTTTTGAAAGAAATCACGAGAAGATTTTTGAGGGTCGAAGTAAACAGTCTTGTTCATGAAGATTTGTTGCACAATCGGAAATCAAGGGCACGCCATTAGGGCACGAAAAATCATGCTGTACAGTCGCGAATCAGAAGAATACACTCACGTTTTTTGAAGAAATTTTAAAATAAATTTTAAAAAGTCACGAAAATACAATCGCAAATGCGATCGCGAATGGCACGTTTTCAGAAATTAACAAGTATTTTCGAAAGAGCACGAAAATACTGATCGCGAATGGCACGTTTTTCAGGAAAATAACAGCATTTTCGAGCACAAATAGTCAGATTTTAATAGCCACGAAAAATCGTGATTTTAGACATTTTTACAGTCGCGATTTGCGCTAATATGGTGCATTATTACAGTCACGAATTGCTAGGGCACAAACATTTTTCACAGACATAAGGCAAGAAAGACGCAGAAGCAAAAAGACTACCTACGCTAGGGCACGAGAACTATGCAATTGGTATTTTATTTTATTTTATTTATTCATTGCCAAAATACGCAATTGTATTTATTCTATTTTATTAAAATGGAAATGCCCATAGAAAAATATTGGTCTAAATTTTCATACATGGAGAGTGAAAATACAAATGCAACTTATGAATAAAAATTTGTGGGGCATTGTAAACGGGAAAGAGACAACACCTACCAATGCATCAAAATTGTTAGATTGGCAAAGCAGAGATGATAGAGCGAAAGCTATTATTGGCCTTGCTCTCTCGACTCTAAACTTCATCATGTAGACCTAGACAAATCATCGAAGGAAATTTGGGATACTCTAAATAAATTATTTGGAGCGAAAGCAATCAATGCCAAATTTTCCTAAAACTTCAGTTATATAGGTTCAAAATGGATGACGGAGTCTCTATGTCAAGCCACATCAATAATCTAAGGTCCTTGATTAGACAACTAGCAGAAGTGAAAGCTGCGATTGAGGATGAAGATGCCAAAGCTATCCTATTAAATAGTCTGTCTTCAAAATATAGCAATGTAGTTTTTACCCTCAGTCAAATTCAATCTCAATCTCTGGATGATATGATAGCAGCTCTTCTAGCTGAGGAAAAACGAACTACAGAGGATGCAGAAGGTCATTCCCAGCAAGAAAGTGCATTCTATTCTAGAACCAAAAAATATCATAGAAGATCAGATAAGTCGGAGATTGAATGTCATTATTGTAAGAAAAGAGGTCACACAGCATGGGATTGTCGTGTTCGAGCCAATGATGTGCTCAAGGGTAAAGTCATATCAAATACAACCAATATAGCCATGGTTGAAGACCCACCAGATGCAGAAGGTAGTGAGGACAGTGACGAATACGCACTATAAAGATGCTCTAAACTTTGAAGGCAAGAAAGGATACAAGGTAGATGAAGCTCGGTATGGATGGTTGCTCAGATAGTTCGGGAGACTGTGGATCTTGGGAATTATACCCTCACGAGGGTCATGAGACAACTTGATGGAGCTTGTGGATGGCTCAGTATGGATGGTTGTCCAATAATTCGGGAGATTTGTGATTCGGGAGTTCGGGGAGGTGGAATCCGGGAACTCGGGAATTCAGCTCGGGAGCTACACCTTTACGAAGGTCATGAAGCAACTTGATGGAGCCCTATCCTATCATAGCATTGCTTTCAAAGTGAAAGTGTTTGAAGATAGTGTAGTTCTGTTTTGTTAGATTGTTTGTTTTTGAGTTATGTAGGGTAAGTCTTAAGAGGGGGTGTAGGAATAAATGAATAAGACTTCCCCTTTTATAATTGTTTTGTATGGTTATGCGGTTGTAACCGCTAACTAATTTTGTAACCGTCTTTGCATAATAAATACCCGGACACACAACCCATTTTATACAGTGTGTATTCCGGTTTTCTCTTCAATCATTCTTTACACATTTATTCGGTTTATTCTCTCTCTCCGCAAATTCTAACATGGGCACGTATCTCATGAGAAACTCCATAGGAAATAAATTAATAGTTGTGTTATAGGTTTAAAATATTAGGTGTTATCCACGGGTAGTTGGGTGGTTGAATACATTAGACTATTGGGCCCAGTGTAACTTCCCATAAAGCTTATTAAAGCTTGAGGGAGTATGTTAGAGATTAATGAAAAGATAATTTTATGTATTGTGCAAACTTCTTGAATTTATATATGTAAATCTCTTCTTTCTTACCTGTGCTTATTTTCCATCAGTTTTAGCATTCCTGAATGAGAAACGAAAGAGCTTAGCTTCCAATATCAAGGTAAAGGAAGGCTTGGTTGGCTCAAGTGCAAAAAGCAAATTAATGCCTTTAATGGTGCCTTTGTCATTTTTGGCCTCCTATGGCCAAAATGAGTATCAATGAAAGGTGATGAATGATCTACAACTGGTATATGGCTGCGGCCACTTCCAGAATGTGAGGAGTATATTCGGTTCCTCTTGACTAAAGGTGATAACCTTCAATGGGGTATCTGAATGACCAACGAACTTGCTTGTGAATTGATGGGGCATTATGCTGATAGGCATCTTGCATTTGCATTAAAGGGTGTATAAATCCTTCACATATTCATATGAGCCCCTGGCTTGATAAATATAATATCAGTTGGAGCTGGTATTTTTACTTTCTTTTTTTCAGTCTAGGGCCCCTGTAAAAAAGGTAAAAATCATATTCTCCTGAAGTAACATACATCTACAACATAAAATAATAGTCGAGTACCCCTGTAATGAAACATATAATCAAAAACAAAATCACAGAATTAGCCAAATTCCAAAAAAAAAAAAGTCAGGATATGGCAATTTGTACCTGAACCCCAAAAATTCAAACTGCATTCAAATTCATTCAAGTCAATTTTTCTTTTCAATTTTGGCCAAAACTCTGAAAATCGTGTAAGTTGTGAGCAGATTGGTCTGTAAATCGTCAAAGTAGTGAGCAGAAAGGATGTTTACAGTCTGTCAACAGCCACAAGAATTTCCTATAAATGCAAATCTGGACAAAAACCCCATAAAATGATTGACCAAAAATATGCTCAATAAACAGATTATTCCAAATGCCATAGCCGTGGCCATGCTCGATGGCCTCTACAAGGACACCAACATTCTGGAAGCCATGGAAGTTTTCAGGCAGTCGCGGAGGACGCTGATCAGAAATGTGCCCAAGAAGGAAGCATATAGGGCGGGTTCAAATATTCAAATGTTGATCTCCATTGCCGTTGAAGGGTCTGCCAAAATTTCCGTCAATTCACATTGCATTATCGACAAGGAATTGACATTTAGTATTTTGTTTTCACTTTAGTAATAGTTAGTTCTGTTATGTTTTATAATTTAGGTTATGTTTTATTTTATAATTTATATTATATTTTTAGCCTTAAATGTTTGTTTCCAATATTACATTTTTAGCCTTAAATGTATGTTTCAATATGGTTTTTTTACTTAAAATTTATTAGTAGTTACTATTTAGTTACTAATTAAAATTATAATTTAGTTACTAATAGTATGTAATATTTATTTTAGGTTTTTTAAGATTTATATTAAGTTGAAGGCTTTTACAAGTAAGTTTTGACATCTTTTTACACATTTACTTAAGTCATTTAATAATATTCATTTATTTTGATATTATTAAACATTTGATTTTTAATTTGAAAATTAAAAAAATAGAAAAATATAAAATTATATAATGTGAAACTTATTCCCGATTTTTTTGTGGGAATTTTATTGGCTCGCAAATTTGTTTTCAAATTTTATCCTCACCAAACATGAATTTGAACACGAACCTTGTGACTTAGATCAAATACATAAAACAGAACAAATTGAATTTTAATCCCCATCACATTGCGCCAACAATTATGCAATGGCTCTCAAATTTATTTACGAATATTGGAGATAAGAGAGGTGAGAATAAGATCATTGTGGAAACCAATTCAAGCTCCAATGGGCTAGTATTGCCATGTCAAGGCAAACAATTTTAGTTAGACTGGCAGTCTGGATTAATTCACGCCATCAAAGAGGCATGGCATTTTCAAAGAGATGACTTCTGGAACTTTACCTTCAGAAGCTGTCATTTTTCTTATATCAACCAGAGCCTTGTCTTATGATGTAGCTTTGCTTGCTTTTGGTTCTAGTTTCAAGTCAAGCCAGCGCTATTTAGTGAGAATTTCACCGAGTCCCCTTTCAGGGACGAGGATAAATGGGAACTCAAAATGAAGACATCTCAGAAACAATAATTGAATAGAAAAATAGCATGTGGATGGGGAAGGTAAAAGGAAGACATCCTAGAAACAATAATTGAATAGAAAAATAGCATGTAGACCGGGCAAAGGACCGAGGGGAAGGGAGGCATCCACACAAAACACATGATTTGTGGACACTATCAAGGGAAGTAAAAACTGAGAACTTGCCTTCTTGAATAGTCCCAAACCCTTAGCTGGGGAAGTTATGAATCCATATTTCAAAAAGGGCAAGGTAATCATAACATTTTGCAAATTGCATGTCATTTTGCAACATGTAGAAAAACTATATCTGCTTTCCTATGGATTTTTTATATTTTAAATTTTACATCATTAATAGAAAAGCATATACATTTAATGCAAATTCGCTTTTTGCATTGAACCCTAGCTTTAAATTCGAAAACAAATCTAGGGTTCCTACAAACGAATATGATCCTCGAGAATGGTGATATTGTTTTAAAAAAGAAAATATTTATGGGGATCTATGATTACACTAGGGATTCATAAGTTGAAGGAACATTCTTAGCTACATGTAGGGGAAGGAAAGGGAGTAATGTGGTATAACTTTAAAGAGAATCTGACAAAGCATTCTTACATAAAGGGTCAGAAATGAAGCATGAACGTCATGACAAAATGAGGTGGAGCAAAGAGTTCAATGTATCTTGTGAAGTTGTTTCCAACCAAAGAAGTTTCAATATTGTAAGCTCATGCATGCATTCAAAAAGAGAATGCCGGTATCTGAAAAAATCATATTGGCAACTACAGATTTATGACCACTGACTTGGCAAGGCAAATGAAATTTCACACAAAAATTAGCAAACAGAAACAAGTATATGGTGAGATGATTCAAATGCTTAAATTTGAAGCTCATAATGGAAACATTTGTTTCAAATTTTAATTTATATGATACGCCTAAGTATGATTTAGACGGATTGAAGAATACATGAGAGACTCACATCCTTTCATTGGCATCATGTGAGATATAAAGATTTTGTATTTGGCTCAACTCTTATATTGGGAGACAATAAACTCTCATATTGGGAATAATTCAAATCTCATATTGGGAAACATTCTCCAATGTATCATTGTCCTTCTCCTTAGACCCTACCTTAAGAGTATTCTCTTGAACAAGGTTTGTAATCACATGTACCAAATGCAGTCCTATATAATTGTAAATGTAATGGAAGATGAACAATTGAAATAGATCTACACAATGCTGTATGAAGTTTTTACGAACTTGTGAACATTATACATACAACATCTCAAATAACATAACTATCATTAGTATACTGAAAACAGGACCAGATACCATCCATTAAACCATCAAATTATTCATGCAAAGAAGACCTGCTAGGGTCCATCAAAACTATCAAATTATTAGAACCAAAGGTCTAATGAAAAACCATAGTTACCAGGTTCGGAAATCCGATTAAATTCAGAAGGGCAAAAAAATCCGAAAATTCAAAGTTCTCGAAAAAATTCGAAAAAATATGGAAAATCCGGTTCGGAATATATATACTTATATTATTATAAATTTATATTATTGTATACTTATATCATTATATATAGACAAATCATACAAAAAAGCATCCATCTACCATAATCATCATTATGATTCTTTCAAAACATTGCAAGAAGTTGCTTGGTCCAAAAAGGTGCAAAAATGGATTTTATGAAAATAAGAAAAATATTGCCATCAATGCGTAGAGCTCGAGAAAATATACACTTTTAGAGAAGACGACACTTGAAACGGAGCCACAAAATGAAAGTTATGGCACATGCAAGTTTTTGCTGCTACATCTTCCCGGACCCTTTCCAAAAATGGCAAATTATTTTCTGTCCTTGTGATTTCTTCACCGAAAATCCAAAAAAGGAAAGAAATGCCAAAAAGGATTTTTTTTTTTTTTGTGAAAAAAATTGGCCGAACCAAACCGGATTTATTCGGTTACTTCAAAAAATACGGTTCGAACCGGATTTCATACAAATCGGCCAAACCTGGTAACTATGTGAAAAACTTCTTAAAGAACACATCTTCTAACAAATGGATCTTTGAAACTAACCCATACGACAAATTCTTATTCTACAAAACAAACCATGAAAACGAGATGAAAGAACACTTACCGAGTCATGTGTCAAATATGTGTCGCAATAGTCACAATAGTACCTTCATATTAGAACACGATATTGTTAAATAATTATGGGTAAGAATACAAGAAATTAACAATCGGAACCCCTAAGGTTTCATTGCATGCATTGCTTCATACCTTGGCATGATGCAAGGGCAGGTACCAATATCCTTCAGGTGACTTTTCTGCAAACAAAAATTGAATTAGGGATACTTGCAACAAAAGAATTAAGTGAAAATTTTAAACTTTTTTATAAATAATTTAAGAAAATGATGGAAGACTTGTAACCATTCTCACAGTTTATGATATATTTCAAGAAGCTATGCTTTACATAAAGGATTGTATCTACAATAAGCAGATTAATTTTAAACAAAAGATCTAAGCTAGCTGGACATGACACAGGGCCTACAAATGTTTCATTAAGATTATGAAACAGATCAAACATTAAAATCACAATCCTCAAAATGAGAATGAAAATAGAATAATTATGCAAGCAATTAGAATTTTCATATACAACATTGACTAATCATCACCTTTTTTTGCCAATTTTTTTTTGGGTGAAAAATGGTAATTGATCTAGCTACACTTTTGGCAAACAGACACACTCCAAACTCCAAACTCCAATTTTGATGAAAACTTATTAAGTGACAATTAAATGGGTGTCAAATTTAAGGTTGAATATTCATGATGATGCCTATCTTACATAGATTTACGTAAAAGTGAACAACTTAGCCTCAATCACATAAATCAGTGCAGACCTTTACTAGAGGTCAAGCAAGAGTTGTACAGAATTCGCCGTATGCCTAGCAACTGTCCAAGTTTAGTCGTTATCATTTAGGGCTTCTTCCTGACACACAGAGCTAAGTTACAATCCCGAATTACATCTTTATTGCACCGAATAAAGGGGTAGTATTAAGTTACATTCCCTTACCTTCACCCGCAAGATACAGTGGCTTACAAGTAGATGAATTCTATATTTCAGAGAAGTCAAAACACTAAACACCAGCCTGCTGTCATTTACCTACATCACCAGATCTTTTATAACTTTGTCATAGAGAGCATTGAATGACGTTTTAGTCATCTATCACTAGATTAAGATTCACATTGACTTCATCCACTAGGGTTCATTACAACCAGGGCAGACTTTAAAGCCTACATACAAGTCAAGCAAGTTCAGTATTTGTTTTATTTTAATAACAGTCCAGTAATGAGAGAAAGGTATCTCAGAGATTCCATCTTATTCCCAACTACAAGTATGCAGACTATAAAGGCCATAATAAAATCTGTTCTGGAGGGCAGAGCCCTCGAAGAGATGAACATCAAGCAAATCCAAAAAAAGATGGCAGCTTAATTTATCATTAAGTAATTCATAAGTGTTTACAAATTCTGAAAATAGAATCTCAGTACATACAAACCGCCAAATAATGATGGTAAAAAGTCAGCTAAAGCTTATAGAAATTCTGACAGCCTGCCACAACTGGTACACAAAAGAAAGAGGTACAGATTTACAACTTGCCTAAATAATGGCAAGCACAATAACATTGCTTTTACAACGTACAGGCATAACTGCCAATATGTGCAGCTTCATAAGAACAATTTCCATTCGTATCTAACAGCATAATAACTGTATCTAAAGCATAAATTAAATGCTAGAGGTACCATGGGAGTACAAATTTGCAAGCACCAAAGACCATAACCAGTTCAACTGTCAATTTCCATGCAAAGATCCCTAACCACCAACCGCTAGGTCTGAATATCTATACCACTGTTCATGCAATACCCAAGTCCTGCAGGCATATACTTATGCTAACAGAAAATTGAGCCATCTCAGGGGGACTGATTCCCATTCTGCTTTACTGCACACTTAATTCAAGACCCAAAAGGGTCATATCATAACATACAACCTACCAACATCACCACCCTAGTACAACAATCTCACGGCCAAGATACATTATAAGACAAGGCTAATGTATAGCCAGACCAAATCAAACCTAGAAAAACTTCAAAAGAATAGGGTCTTCCAAAAGAAACGGGCCTAAACCTCTGTTTTAACAATCGAGATTTATCGGCAATAAATCACAGTAAATCAGGACACAATGAATACGATAAATCACCTCAAAAAAGTGATTTATTTTCTGGTGATTAATCAGCGATTCTTTGCAATAAAACTCGTGAACAATCACCAAAAAATCGCCTTGAAAATCGTGGAAAAATGCCAAGCAGGGTATAAAACATCCTGACCAGAAAAAAAGGTCATTTCAAAGTGTTTTTCAGTGATATTTTCCTCCACAATTTGACCTGTGAATTTATGCGATTTTACCCCACATTTTGCTAGGGTTTCACCTCTTAAATCCTGCTAGGATTTCAAATATCGTGTTTTGCCTAAAACACTTCAAGGAATATAGTGGCATTGTGCACAGGCTGAAAGAAAAACAACAGTACACAAAAGAATACAGTAATGAAACCAAGACAAGAACAGAGCAGCAAATAAACAACAGATTTACGTGGAAACCCTGGAAATATACCAGGTAAAACCGGTGTCGCAGAATTCGCCGAATTTTATAGAAGAAATTCGAAATCCGGCGAATTTCATGACAACCCATAAAATGCGTTGAAATTCGTCCAAAAACTCGCAGGGTTTGGTTTTTTCTAGATTTAAAACAAAAACCTTTAAAAACTAAAAAAGTTGGGGCATAAAATCGTGTTAGGGTTTCGAGAGGTCTTTCAGTGCTTTACGCCTCACATCTTATGCCTAGATCAATGGCCTAATCACGCTTTGATAATTGCAAACGGCTAGCTCACCTTTGCTGAGTTTGCTGCGCCAAACTTCTTGCCTCCAAACAGTTGCTCTTCCTTCCACGTGATGGGCTGCACCTTTGAAGTGCCTCTGTTTTGTGCCTTTGCTCATGCCATTCAAAGCCTATGCATGGCGCTTCCTCAAATGCCTCCCACCTATGCCTGCTGCCATCAAAACCCTGGCTCGAAGCGATTGTGCGTCTGGGAGGAAAAGCGTCAATAACGTTTGACAAAATTTTCGTTAAAATTCTACTTTTATTTTTGTTTAATAGTGGCTAGGCTATAATGTACGTTTTATTTTCTTTTTCTTTTTGACTTTTTAAAAATTTTATTAGTAACTTTAATGCTATATTACTTGTAACTTATTATATTTAATTTTAGATTTTTTAATTATTATTATTATATTTATAATTTATATTTAATTCGAGGTTTTTTAGTTTTCTTTAAAATTGTTGATATTTGGAATTAGGTATTAAATTAAAATATATTTTAAATTTCAATTAAATGTTTATATAATTTTGATATTTTTGTTTTTTTTTTTTTTTATTTCGAAAATGAAAATAAAATATATATTTATATTATTCGAATTTAATCACGAATTTGTTTTGTGAAATTTTATCAGGAGACGAATTTGTTTCGAATTTAATCGTCACCAAACTCAAACAGAACATGAACCTTGTGACATAAGGTAAAACCCTGGGCAAAAATATCTCTGTCATGTACTTAATTAATAGCAAAATCTAAATTACAATAGTGAGTTCAATGCCAACGAGTTGTGCATCTTTTATAGAGGCCAAAAAAGGATCCAAAAACCATGTCATACAACTTCTAGAAAAAATTGTATCATGTGTTTGTACAATCTAGATTTCCATATGTCACACCACAATGTTGAAGATCTAAATATTAACTTCATCTCCTAACACAACCAAGAGGAATAAGGTTACAAATCCACATTTATTTTAATTTATTTTTGTTGCTCACAATTTAAGAAAAACAATCGTGTTATTTTGTTTAACAATGCACTCTAATGCTAAAGAATACCATAATTGGCCGCCAACACTTGTCAATCATTTAGGTACTTTTATCATGGGTTATAAGCTATGTTACACCAAGTTCCCCATGCGGGAAGCGAGAAGTGATGAGGGACATGTTTCCAGGAAGGATTTTTTTAGGCCTTTTTTTAGGGACACGACTATTAATAAATAAGGGAGAATTTAAAAGTATAGGAAATTTCAAATATTCATATCATAACATTAATAAAACATTCATCACACATATTATAGAACCTCAATATATACAATTGGAGCTGAATTGAGATTTCACATAAGATTCAAGTTTCAATTACAATAATAATTACAATGAAATGCCCAAGGGCTGCAAGTTTCAACTACAAAATGTCTGAAACATAGAAAATGAAAATCTATTGTTGCCCCTAATCAAAATCCGCTAAAATGGCATCAAAATCAGACCTTGAGTCTGAGTCACTGGAACTATGAGGGATTGCCTCATCCAATGGAACCCCAACCAATCCCACATGTGCCTTCTCATCAACCTATGTGGCATCTTTGGGATCAGCATCCCAACATGCGGTTGGAGTCTGTTGATACTCAAGAGTTTGTTGATCACGAAGTTCGCAAGTACTATGCACACCACTATAGTGCCCCATCCGGGACACTGAAAAACTAAACCAAAGTATAGCAAAATTTAGGGTAATTTTTTTTTTTTTTTTTTTTTGAAAGGGGTTACTAACCATGCTAAAACCAATGATACAAAACCGATCTCAGAAATTGTTTATTTTAACTAATTTGGTTAACCCCGTTACTTAACCACTAGCCCGACACAATTTTCATTTATTTAATTATTATTAGTTTTAGCTAAAAACATCTACTATAGACTACACCCCCTCTTTTATTTTGTCCACATTCACTCTTCTTTTATTTTATCATGGAATCCCACAAAGTCCCATGACTTGGAAAGTGTAGGGAGAAATATCCACCCTTGGATGCTTTTACTTTTAACCCTCAGATTTAAAACCCTAAAATTTCCCTAATATTTCTTTATGTTACTTTTTCTTTTCATTTAAATTTCTCTCTTGTTTTCTTTTCCCCTTTTTTTCTTCACATTTAAGCAGTCAAGGAAAGAAGCTATGGAGTTTATTCTTTTCCTTTGTTTGTTTTGTTGAATAAATCCATGAATTTTTGTTTGTTGTAAGTGAGGAAGAAGGCGGATCTGTGAAGACAATGTGCGAATGGGGAGGGCAGCTATATATATAACATGGGGGAGTATAACGAGGAGGAGGGGGTCGGTGTATCTTTGGGTGGGGGACGGGATAGGCCGCGGGAAGTGCTGGGAAGGGACGGGATAGGGCGATATAGGGGCGAGCGTCTACAAAGAAAGGTGAGGGGGAAAGGATAAGGGGCGCGGCGAGTTGGGGGGGGTGAACCCACCACCCATACATTTTTTTGTTTGTGTTTTAAAATATGCGCAGGGGTGGGGGGCCAACCACCCCCACCATAACACTAAATTTTTATTTTTATTTTAAACATTTGTGCTTAACAAAGCGTTTTTGTTTATTCTTTTTTTATATTCATTTTGTATACACACACACACACACACACACACACACACACACACACACACACACACACACACACACACACACACACACACACACACACATATGTATATATACATATGTAAATAAAATAGGAAAAAAGTCGTATATATGTATTTGTATATATGTGTACTGTTATTTTTACATTCTCATATATATACGAGATAGTAATTGTTTATAATATTATTACTTATACACAATATATGTATAATATAGAGGTAGATACAAAAACACAATATCTTCAGAAGAAGATATTCTTTTATATGAAGACATATGTATTTTAAAACTTATTTTGATACAAATTTGAGCTAAGCTTATATCTTATTTTGAACTGAAAGAGATCATTTTAAACACAATGATAAAACGTAAGGATTTCACTTGAAATAGATACAGATTTGAATTTTATCCTTTGATGCAAAACAAAGTACTTAGGAAGTTACTTCTAATTCACTCTCCATTCCACGTGGTCACAAGGATGAAAGCAACTTTGAAGAGATATGTATATTTTTTTTTATACAAATGAATATTTCAGATTTTCCAACAAAGATACCAACAATAATAACATCATTTCTTAGGGAGAATCTTACTTCCATCAAGCAATCTTTCTTTTAAAATGACATTTAAATAATGCACATTAAAGAAATATAACCATTTTTACAAGACTCATTTTACAAGGATCTCAAGTTCATAATTCAAAATGTTAAAATACATAAGAGAAATGACATAACAAGTCTCCCTTCTAAGATTGAAAGAAATCTTTCACATGCCAATGGAAAACTAATCTTTCAAGTGACTCCAATTCTCAAGATGAAAACTTTTACATGCCAAAGAACTTTCCAAAAATAGCCATACCCAAGGTGTTACAATGAAAGTAATGCTTCACAATAACTTGAGGAAATAAGGAGAGACCAAGATGCCCAAAATCCAACCATCTCCATGCTTGAGCTTCAACTAGAGTGACTTTTAAGGAAACCAACAAGGAGAAAGAGTTTGTTTGCCACCCAACCATAGGCATCATCACATGCCTCTCCCAAGGTTGGGATGCATTTAGCCTCCCCCAAGCCCATGGGAAAGAGGTCAACTAACCCAAACTTGCACAAGATGGAGGGTGAACTAACAATGATACAAGCACACAAAAATAGTTCCATGACCACACAAGACTCCAAAATTTACAAGGAGGAGAACCCATGTTCATCCTCAAAAATGGGGAAGAGAGGAGAAAGTTCTCGAAAAAGTTATACATCAAAATTATTTACACAAAATAAACACCTCCATGTCCTCCTTATTGCTCCTAATTCAATCAAAGCCCTCCTTATTCCTCCCCCTTTCTCCAAGTCCTCCTTGGAAGGATTTTCAAACCCCAAAGGGGTTTCCTTACCAAGAATGGGGAAGGAGATTCAAGCCAAATGAATCAACTTCCCCACCTCAACCATTGAGGGGAAAAATACTAAGACCCTACAAGGCTTGTCCATCAAGCCTTGAGGATTGAGAGGAAAATTTCCCTCTCTCTTCCCCACACTCCAAAACTCCATCATGCCATATGATGGAGGGAGTAAAACAAACAAATAACAACCAAAAGCTACATACAACAATAACAACTTTCAACACCCAAACTAGCATCAAAAAGGAAATCAACACAACAAAGACATAAGAGCCTACCTCAAGGAAAGCTCTCCAAAAAGCTCTCCAACTTCAAATTTCTCCACACCTTGACTCAAGCCAATCTCCAAGCTCCAAAATCCCCAAGCATCCCAAGCAAGAAGTTCCCAAAAAAAAGTCCCTCTCTTTTCCCATGGATGGGAATTTGAAGAGGAGCAAGCAAGCATCCTCACCAATGAGGGGGTGACATGTGTAACCCCTCTCCCTCATCAAGGTCAAAGATGCCAAAACAAAAGAGAGAAAGGGTAAAATTGTCTTTTTGCCCTCTTCTCCCAAATTCCCTTAAATGTTAGCAAGACAAAACTAGTGAAACTTTTGATAAACACTCAAATCCACATCCCTTACATGGATGTGACTAAACAAGAGGTAAAAAGGAGGAAAACTCCCTCTAGCCTTGAAAATAAGCCCCCTACCCATTAGGTAGGGTCCAAGGGCTCATTTTTGTGTTAGGGGAACTCCCAAGCTACAAAGGGGTCCCCAAAAATGCCCAAAATAACCCAATTTCGGGTTTTGCATTTTTGGCACAAGGGTAGAGGGTGTGGGGACCACCCAAGGGTCTCACATGTGACCCTAAACCCTTGTGATTAAGTGACTCATTAAACAAAATCTAAAATTTAAATGAAAGTGGGATTATTAACTCCCAAAGCAAGTTTACAACTTCACTAGCAACCCTAAACAAAATTAATAATTCAAAGCACAATACATTACATGAATTGGGGTCACTCATAGTGCCCAAAATAATAATCTCCTATACTAAGGCTTCACACAATGAACATGGTTAGGATTCGGCCTGGGTTTGCTTGTGCAAGATTAGTATGGCACGAATCCCACGTTCTCCTGTAAACTGTCACCTGCACACTCATTGCACACATTAACCGCATATCGATACAATATAATTAAATGACATAGTAAGATATCAATGCATTCTAAACTAACCTAACATCCTACTGAAATCAAGATGCGACAATGTGCACAATTATACTCAATATTCCAAAAGTTAGATAAGATGATACGTGACATATAACCATAGAATTCCACATGCAACAACTATCCATTATTATAATTATGTTCCAAACACAACATCATATCCATTAGTATCCATGACATTATAAGAAAATGCGACAATATAGAAATTAAGCTAAATTGGCGCTATACGCCTAAATGTCCACACATGTCTAATAAGATCAAATATCTAACTATAATGTCCAAGGTATAACCGATTTATCAAAACATGTCTATGAGCAAAAAGAAACAACAAGCTCTAGAACTATAAAAAGTGTGGGCACTACAACCACTACCTTCTCTCGCTCGCGATAGGTAAGTGTGTTCCTCTTAAGCGAGTGGATGATGCGATATGTGGACAAATCCCTATCTGGAGCGCATATAATTGGTAACCTATAAAAGATGCGGGTGGCGAGAATCCTCAATTCTAGTGCATCTTTGTCATGTCATGTGCATCGTCCCAATAGGGTCTACTTGAGCTAATGTAGCTTAATTTGTCCTCGCCTCTTGCTTCTAAATGTTGGACCATGGAGATTAACAAAGGATAGCCATTGTGTCCACAATAAAGTGGACTCCTCGTCAATGTACATCTTTGAAAGGTTGTTTTCTTTCTTTGTCTTCTCCTTCACAATATGGGAAATGACAAAAATGAGCTCCTTTTTTAGTTTTAGTTGTAAGAGAGGTTGTTTTAGGTTTAGGTTAGTTAGGAATGAGTGTGGGGGTCCTTGTGGGCCCCCGTCCCTTTTATTGTTATTGATTTTGAGTTTTTTTAAAAGAAGTTTTATACTTTTTGGAACGTAGGGACGCCCGGACAAAACGATTAGGGCACTTGCAGAAGTCCCTAGCCCAGGGACATTTGGGCGTCCCGACAACCCCCTTCCCAAATTTGACGTCACCAATTTTCTACAAAAATTGGGGGTAGAGCGATTTCACTGTCGTCCACGCATCCCTAAAACATCCCCTGTTGGGGACGAGCCTAAAAATATAAGGGACATGCCCTTTGATGGAACATAGGTTATAACTAGTTAATTATGATGAGGCACACAGAGATCGGTTATGGTGAGTTATGCACACTTGGCATCTATCAACCATTTTGTTTATATTGTGGTTGTGCTCTCTTTTAAACGTCATGTTATGTGTGAGTCATGAGTCATTGTGTGTAAGTCTCAAAGTCAAGACTAAGTGTTTGGAAAGTCATCATTGCTCCATTACTATTTCAGATCTGTGTGATAAGTTGGTAACCTTACTCAATACTAATAATGTACAATAAACAAGCTTTAGTGAGTGTTGCATCTGAGACAATGTAGTCTATAGCTCCCAAACAAATTTCATGACATTGTGATAACCTTATGGCATTCTATACATTCACTTCTCGTATCATTTAACAATGTTTTACATTTAATTTGAGTTTATTTTATGAATTTAAATGTTTTTTAAAGTAACAATAAAGTTATCAATTTATGCCACTAAATTATCGATTCCCAATTTTTAGTCAAATTTCGGTCTGCTAATAACAACTTTTTGAACTATGGTCTAAAAAATAACATCTGACCTACTCAAATTACCCAGTACAACACGCATACGACCCAAAGACAAGGCTAATGAATAGCCAAACAACAACCAATCAAAGAGAATAAGATCAAAATTTGGTTGCGGACAAGTTCCAACCAAATCAACCCAAGCAAAACTTGAAAAGAAAAGGGTCTAAACCTAAGTTGCAAGGAATGCAGAAACATGTAGTAGTTTACGGAACATGAATGCCTAGAAATGCGACCCCAAAATGCATACGTCAAGGAAACGTGGTATATAAAAATACAAAATATATATATATATAGTTTTCTAAAAATAGCACGTCATCTTGCCAAAAATAAGAATGATACATATAAATGACAATTCTATGTTGTGAGTCATTCCTCTGATGACATCGAGGGGTGGTAGTAAGTTATAATGGCATGAGTGTGTTCACTTATAGTTTAAAAGAATTAGGGTTATGTTGGCGGACTTAGAGTTATTTTGGCCATTCAAACCAAACACACTCACACCATTACAACTTTCTACCGCTCCTAGGATGCCATTATAGAACGCATTCCAGAGTAAAAATCTTTGAAAGCTGGATATTACGAAGAAAAAAACTCTTGTAAACTAGAATAACAAAGTTAAATGTATTGGATTTCATTGTTTAAATGAATTTTAAATATTATGCGAGATAGACATTTTTCTTTATTATATTTGATAACATAAGAGATAATAAGAGGTAAGAACAAAAACCTTAATTTTATTAATTTCCTATTATCATCAAATAAAAATCCTTAAGACTTTTAAAATAGTTACATATAGGTTGAATATAGTATATCTCACTATTTAAATTAATAAGTTAAAAGTACATTAATCAAATAGATATTCAAATATAATCTTGTTCAATGAAAAGGAAGCCAAAGCAAAATTATTTGAATAATAACAAAATGCATATATTTTCACCTTCATTAAGATTCTACAAATCTCCCCAATTTTAGAGTCAAATTTGCAAAGCTTCCCTTCAGTAATTTGACGGGCCTTGAATCTAATTAATGCCAAGAATGGGGTGGAAAGATGGATATGACGATAATTTTGAGGTGGCTTTAAAGCTACTACTCGTTCTTTACCTTAGCCATATTGGCTTACAATGAGAGTGGTGATGGAAAAGTCTCTCAAGTATGAGTTACATTTCCCATTAAATTTGGGTCTTTTTTATTGCGAGGATTTGCTTCTTTAAATTCAAGACATTTGCACGGATCTAGTCGAGGCTACATTGGCTTAAGACGGAGGCTAGGCATCAAAGCACTTCTTTAAATCCCTTGAGCCAAGCATGTTCATCAACATATTAAAGTAATCCATTATTCACATCATCGGCTCACGGAGTTGCCCGAGATTTATAATGTTTTCATTGAGCATTATCGATTAGTCTTCCAAGCTCAAGAGAATACAAATGAGCGAGTTGTTGTCTTACAACAATGTATCGAGGTGGTGTTGGTATGGCTTTCTTCTAAAGAGTGGGACCATTGCAATGCCCCTCTTTCTTTGGGACGAGCTCTATGTCACCTATTGTGCCTTTTAGATGATAAATCTCCAAGTCTGGATGGCTTTCCTTTCGAATTTTACAAGGTGACTTGGTCTTTTGTTAGCCCTTATACGCCGTGTCTACAATGAAGCTCTCCAATCCAATTCTCTTGGGAGTTTCATCAATCAAGGTAACATAAAATTCATTCCTAAGGCTGGTGATCCAGAGCATATAACTAGATGGAGGCATATCACTCATGTAAATGTCTCATACAAAATTCTTATTAAGGCTCTGGCTCTTTGTATTGTTGATTTGTTACCAAAAATTGTTCACTATGAGCAAACCGGTTTTGTCAAAGGCCGGGACATTCTGGATAATCTTATAATGGTTTGGGGGAATGGAATGGGCTCAACTTTCTCTGCAGCATCCGTTGTTTCTCAAAATTGACTTTGAAAATGCCTATGATTGCATCGAATGGCCATTTATTTTGGCTATGCTCACAACCTTAAGCTTTGGAGAATTCTTCACTTCGGCGGTCCAATCTTTGTTTTCTAATGCGTATGTTTTCCTAACCATCAATGGTCATAAGTTTGTTGCGATTGGCCTCTTATGTTCTATCATACGGGGGTGCCCTCTCGCGCTTTGCCACATTCGTTTTAGCCATTGATGCCTTAGGCTATCTTATTGCTTGTTGTGCTGATCAAGGTCACATTCGGGGGATTTTCCTTCTAGATCATGCGACACAACTTATTAATGGTCATTTTGTCGATGATTCCTTTATAACCCTGGTTGAGTCTGAACAAAATGTGGCTACTGATGTTTGATTGCATGGATACTTTTGCCTTGCTTTAGGATCCAACATTCAGATGGCTAAGATGTTGGGCTATAGACAAAGTTGTTTACCTATGCCATATTGGTTGAAAGCTTATTCATGGAAATGGATTGGAAGAGCCGAACAATCTAAATTCTTGGGAATTACATGACGTAATAAGTGCCCCAATGATGATACGGAGTCTCTTGAGGTGTTCGGGATCCAGAAAGAGCTCTTCGGATATGCGTTAACATCCCGCATGCCCCGCTTAGCCCCTGCGTGCTTTGTTTTCCCTATTTTTCCTCTTTTCTTGGCCTTTTGGTCTTGATGGCCGCCGCCACCTGGCTGGCGGCGGTCTCGTGACCGCCTCCTGAAGCAGGCGGCGGTCTAATGCCGCCCGCCCTAGCGGGGCGCGGTCCTGTCGCGTTTTCGAGCGTGCTTTTGTGAAACGCATACGAAAAGATCAACGACTCACCAGCTTTTCTTGCCGACTTAAGCTTGCATTAATGTTTTTGGTCCCCTGGAATAGTGTTTTTCTTTTGTTTAATGTTTAGGAGTTCAGTTTGGATTTGATCTTTGCATGTTTGGATTCCTATAAATGCATGGTTTGTGCACATGCAAATGGCCCCTGATTTTAGTTCTGAATTTTGCTCCAAAGTTTGTTTTAAATTTCTTGTTGCAGTAGATTTAGTTTTCCTTTGCTTAGGTTTCTAGTTTTCCATTGAGTGCCTTGGTTAGTTTTGTATTGCAGCTGGTAAGCCACATATCCAACTTGTGCAAGTGCAAACATCATTTAGCCACCATTTTCAATCCAATCTTCATGTTTTCAGTACCATGGTCGTTTTAGTTTGCTTAGGATTGGTAGAACAGTTTATTGCAGGTTTGTTTTAGCTTTATGTTACTGTTGGTAAGCCACAGACCCAACTTGTGCAGACAGCATTATTGTTTTGGAGTAGAACGGTCTAGGTAGCCATTAAAGTTGCAGGTTTTGCTCTTCATACAGGCTAGTCTCAGGTTCTGGACGCTCTTTGTTGCATGATTCGCAGTGACCCCGCTAGAATTGCATAGGCCAAGCTCTGTACTCTTGTCTGCTATCCCTCTCTATCCGCATTCTATGCATACGCATTTTGAAGGTGTCCATTGATCAAATACTTATTCTGTTGATGCGAAGCATTTCACGCTTTTACGGATTCACGTGAGCACAAAAGAGCGTGGAGATCATCTTTGAGGGGACAAGAACATACACACCGTCGGATTCGCCACTGTTCTGCGAAATCCAGGTTCAATCTTTCAAAGTTTTAATTAGAACTTATCAAATAGAATAGTTAATCGCTTTATTTCAGTCATTTCCATTCTCGATATTGCCAGGGAAGTTGTGGGGATTGATAGTTTCTGAGAAACTATGATTCATTCCTCACTTCTGAGGTAGGATCGAGAATCTTGCAGATAGATTAGTTATTTCCTTGTTTAGAATAGATATACGAAATTGCACAGACAAATAGCTACACTCGGCTATTTTGTTTGTTTTACGTTGTTAGTTTAGTTATCAATTCTAAATATTTTAAATAGCTGCTTTCTTATAAATTGCCAGAAAATACAAAAAGAAATTATATATGTTAGAAGTACACTTAGTTTTTACTTTATCATAGTTTGTTTCATTACTGCTTTTGTATGACAATTACGGGACCTAGGGAGCCCAGGGAATACATTTTCGAGCCAATTGTACTGACCCAATACCGTAGTGGCGATAAGCGATATTGACCAAAACCTTAGGATCAAGTCTTCCAAACAACAACGAGACTTCCAAGCAGATCGGAGTCACGGTTGAGAGGGTTAAATATCGAAGACGACCAAGCACATCTGTTTTGGTCAAATCAGCCAAACTACTGAGTTATCTGAAAACATCCGCATTTGTAGAAGGATTTGAAAAAGAACAAATATTCGGGTGCGATCCTTTAGTTCCTGACCAGAGCCATTTGGAGACACCCTAGTAGATATAGATACCGACTTAAGAATCCAAGTCGCTAGAACACTGTGAGGTATTACGAGAAAATCGCACAATTGCTGATTCTAAACGTAGAAGGTGAAAAGGCTTACGACTCTTTGGATCTAGGGATCGAGAACTTGATCTCCGTATGACCATAACGGGACCATGACAACCAAGAGTCTATGGTTGTGATCCCCGAGATCCCACGGCCCAACGAGTCCACAAGTCGGAGTTAGATATAGACAACAGCCTACGCACATTAGTATTTCGGTCTACTCCGATTCCACCTATCATTATTCAACAGCTATCCCTACTAGATACAACAGCCAACGAAGCTAGAGAATTTTGGACTAGGTCAGAAAATCGTCCATAGAGTCGACTATTTTCATTGTCCGCCATATGACCTTATCAGGAGATATATACGAAACAATCCCAGGTCACTTCCCACGTATTCCGCAGCCCATAGATCGAATCACGCCAGAGCTCGATATTGATTGGAGCCTTCGAGCAGTCATCCTCGCTGATCGATCTATCACACCAGTCCAAGTAAGAAGGGCCTTCTTTGCCTTAGATTCGCAAATACCATTAGTGCGTGTCGAAGACATTAGATTGCCTAACTAGCTTGCCAGCATATTCTACCCCCACCGGCTGTCTCGGCACGACCTCGGGAGGTCGGAGTGCATGAGAAAGTTACTTGTCGATTCTCACGCTACTTTGTCACTTTTAAGCGTACAAAATTGGTGAACAGAGCGTGAAACAAGCAATTCTTTCACCTTCTCTTTGAGAAGTTTTATCTTCTCAAATCACCTTCGCTCCTTCCCATTATTGCGGGTATTCATATACCCCGAATATGTCGGGATTCGATGCATCTGTGAGACCCCTCTTGGGTCTTGAGGCATACTACGCCCAACATGAGAATGGCAATCATCACCCTCACTCTCAATGTGGGGCGACAACTATTCAACTAACCAATTGTCAACACAAACACCGAGGACTAGATATAACTCGTCCTTTCAAGCGAGAGGGTTGGAGCAAATTGCTCAAACACAAAGCAGAGCCTTGAGGCTCAAACAATATGACATTGGTGGAGAATCTGCTTCATCTCCTCGGGTGTTACTCGGACCACATATTAGTAGACAATCGGATCCATACACGGTCTTGGATGATGGACAATCAATACCTTATCTAGGAGTGAACAACGCTCCCGGGTATGTACCCACCTATAGGAGGTTTACAAGTACAACTGAGACCCATTTTCAAGAAAATACCTCTACGGGAAATATTCTTGGAGAAACTTGGCAAGATAGCAATCAATTCATGACAATTTATCACATGCCTATCAACAGGATATCTGACAACAAACGCCACAAGGCACGATATCATGGCTTCACCAAGCGAAGTCATTTCAAATCTAATGGAAAGGTTAGAGGATTAGAACTTGCCCAAGCAAGTCAAAATTCAAGAATCATACAACGGGAATTCGATCCTCCGCACCATCCTAGCCAAGTAGATCTCCTCACGGGAGTAGGCACTGGGTATGACTCCTCAATATTCACAACATGTACCAACTAGACCCACTATCGCGATCTTGTTCCTCTAGGTCCGGTCTGAAAGCAATCCATTCTGGATAGTACCCCTTCGTACTTAAACATGTACTCCAAATCACCACAAGGGGATTTGTACTCATCCAAGCATGTTTACTCAAATCTGAGGATTGCCTTATGCCCCATTTAGCGTCACGTTACGCCATATCAACAACCCGTTCGCCACCACCTCCTCAGCGAGGCACCATCGATGGTTGAGGCGTATGCGATAGGGACTTATTGAGAATATTTAAAAGAGCCCTTAGATTTCGCCATACGAGCGTTATGCTTCCAAGGCCTCTTCCCGATTTGCCTAAATACAAAGGAGAAGGAGATCCGAATGCGCATATCAAAGCTTATGCTACAGCCATTCGTGAATTACTCCCATGGGATGGGGTTGTTGCTAAAATATTCCCTAAGACATTGGAGGGCATTGCTCTTGATTGGTATTACAGAATACCCGAGGCTTCCATACATTCATTCAAACAACTCGTGTCTGAGTTCATCAAAGCCTTCGACATGAACAAACTACTAAGGACAGGAATCAGGGAGTTCTTGCACATCAAGCAAGAACATAACGAATCTGTCGCCCATTTCATCCAAAGGTGGCGCACAGTCCTTTATTCCTCGGCAAGCGCTCCAAACATGGATCAGATGGAACTATGCGATTTATTCCTTCATTCTCTTAGCAGAGAGGTGAAGGAAGAAGTCCAGAAGTTCCCACTAAGGACTTATGACGAAGTACTTGAGAGCGCTCTGCGAATTGATCAAGCAGCGATAGATAGTGGCCGTAAGACGTATGGAACAAACGGGAGGTTAATCACCTCTACTCAAAATATTACAACCACCACAAACGTCAATCAAGGACCCAAAATCCTCAACAAAAATCGTGGGGTAACAACGGATGGGGTAACTGACCAGCCCAAGAGGGTAAATGTCATTAATACTCCGTCGCAAACAAACAACCAAAGAAACAACAATTTTACCCCGACGATCAATACGGTGGATTTTAATAATCCACAACAACAACGGCGAAATCCCATGCAAGGACCAAGCCAAAACTCATTTGGTTACCAAAACCAAAGTCAAAACCAAAAACAACAATTCCAAAACTTTGGTCCTAATAGGCAACAGTTTGACCGGAATTTTAGGCCACAATACACACCAAACCAACAAAACGGGAATTATAATCCCAATTCTTATTGTGGTTTCCATAAAATTCAAGGGCATGACACTAGAACGTGTCGTGATTACAACAAATTCATGCAACGCTTGCCAAATGAACAAAAACAATTTTTTATGGATATGTTCTTAGCAGATCCTACGTCGCCAACGACAAATACCTTCGCAGGGGCAGTTTCCCCTCAGAATGCCCCTCTCAAGATCTTTAATGATCCACTCCCAAATCATGATAGCGATAGGTTAAAACCAACTGGAACAAACAAAGGTGTAATAACAGGAAATAACGATCACGAGGCCTCAACCTCGCTAAATCCGTTGGTCGCGCCACAACTAGGAAGTCAACCACGACCTAAGGTAGTTGGATTAGTAGAGTTAGATTCCGATTTACCCGTTGAAGCAATTACAAGGACACGAGAATATTTCTCTCAATCAAGTCCTAGCCATCTGCCGGAAGCAGATAATGTCCAACAAACCATAGCAAAACCTATGGGTGCTTACGATCTAATTAATGATCTAACAAAAACCTTCTCGCATATTTCATTCCTTGATTTACTAAAGAATTCCCCTGCTCATAGGGCTGCTCTTTTAGAGGCGTTAGGTTTGGGTCATTTAATTAGTATCACTCCACCACCAGAAGCACAAGTAAATCATATAGATTTTGATGTTTATCCTCCGGGACAAGCAGAGAGGGATGTCGAATTCATATTCGAAATAAGTAAAATGCCTACGAATCTTTGAGATCGCACGCGAGGCGATCCAGCCCCTACACTGCAAGTACAAGTTTATAATAACTATGTAAAAGCGGGCGATGGTTGATGACGGGGCTGCAGTTAACATAGTCCCTTTCTCTTTTCTCCAAAAATTGGGATATGGAGAAACAAACTGTTCTACTACACGAAATACCTTGAGAGGCTACGATAGCCTTAAAGCCACATCGATAGGAACTATAATATTACCGGTCACCTTAGGACCTAAAACAATCCTAACTGAGTTTTATATTATAGATCGGGAAACCAATTATAATATGATCCTCGGCCGACCATGGATTCACCGCATGAAAGCAATCCCTTCCACGCTATTTCAAGAAGTAAGATTCCTGCATCTAGGAAGGGTATTTGTAGCCAAAGGCGATCCAAAGCCATTTGACGTACACCTAGCTGATTTAAAGAAGAAACCGGTGTACACTCGAATTCGAGGCGCAACAAACCAACTTAACAAACCCTCGGCTCAAAGCCGGAGGAAAAGTTGATACCTCTGACGGATCTTGAAACTACCAACATAGTCAAACAATTCCAAAAGGTAAAACTAAAGAGACGGTATCATTAGAGACTCTGCGAAGATCGTTGAATTAATAGAACAAGATTCACCAATATTCTTACCATTCGATTCGGTAGGCATAGGATTTTCCTTAGGTGTTGGTTCCTTGCGGCAGAGAAGATCTCTGTATGGTAGAGGTAGAGTGTGCTGAGCACACGAGATACACCTACATCCATACTCCCGGCTAAGTATTGGACTCTCCATTTCGATGGAGCTAAATGCCGTTATGGGCGGGGCGGTATAATTCTTACCTCGCTTAGAAGAGAAGGTCCTCCCATTCTCTTTTAAATTAAACTTTGAATGTACAAACAACGGCGCTGAATACGAAGCCCTCCTCCTTGGCCTTACCTTAGCCAAAAGAATTGGTATTGATAATATCAGAGTTTTAGGAGACTCGCAATTAGTTGCAAACCAAGTTTCAGAGGTATATGAAACTAAAGCCGAACACTTGCAACTTTACAAAAATGCGTATTAGATTTAAGCAAAGCGTTCAACTTCATATCCATTGAAGCAATTCCACGAGAGAAGAATCTTCTCGCCGATTCGATAACAACCGGCATCACGCTTCACTCAATGATGAGCTAGAAGATACTCATTTCACGGTATCCATTAAGTAGCGAACCATTAATAAAAGCGATGATGGATCCTCTTTGAAGCGGAAGTGAATCTACCATCTAGACCATGTTGGAAATGATGCGGCTACTTTGGATTACTTAAATGCCCTTTGACATTACATCTCTCTATCACCATTTGGATTTATCCCACGATCCCGCATTCATCTTCCTACTTCGGAAATCCCGTAACGAATCTTCCCTCGCAAAAAGAACCTAATATATACGTGGTGGAAAGCGGGGATGATATAGATCTACCTCGGCACCACAGGAGTTCGAAGAGGGTAATGCCTCTTTAATTGAAGAAGCAATCGATGTCGACATCGGAGCGGAAGATGAACCAAGAGTTTTAAAGCTAGGTTCTTCATTAACCCTTGAGAGGAAGTAGAGATACATACTCGGGTTCTCGAGAGAACATCGAGAAGGCATTTGCATTTAATTACTGAAGAGATGACCGGAGTCGCACCCCACATTGCGGTGCACTGACCTTGTCACTAGATCGAGATCTGAAAGCCTATTAAAGCGAAATCAAGACCCATGAAGCCCAAAGTAGCCCTCATGGTAAAGAGGAGGTGATGAAACTCCTTCAAGTAGGATTCATCAAGCGAGTTGACTTACTCCCGATGGGTATCAACATCGTTCCGTTCTCGAAGAATGGAAAGATACGCATCTGCGTAGATTTTCGAGATATCAACAAAGCTTGCCCTAAGGATGACTTCCCATTACCATCCATAGGCGTTATTGTTGATGCAACAGCAGGTTTTGAACTCTTGTCTCTCATGGATGGATTCTCGGGATACAATCAAATCAAAATATCCGAGCAAGATCAAGCTAAAACCACGTTTATAACTCCTTGGGAACCTATTGCTATCTTTGTCATGCCATTCGGTCTCAAACCTTTGGTGCTACATACCGGCGAGCCATGACTTATATATTTCATGATTTAATCCATAAAATGTGGAATCCTATGTAGATGACTTGTTGGCTAAGGCCAAGAAGCGTTGTGACCATCTGAAGTGCTCGCGTCATTCTTTCACGTTTAATAGAATACGGAGTTACCTAAACCCGGAGAAATGCGTCTTGGTGTAAGCAGAGGAGGAAAGCTCCTAGGTTACATCATATCATCACGAGGATTGATGTTGATCCGGCCAAAATTGGCTGTCCTCGAAATGGTCCCACCCTCGAGTGAATGCGGAATCGAGATCATTTCTGGGAAGTTGGGTGCGATCAGGAGATTTATCCCGAGATCTAAGCTTCGTAGTTCATCCGATCAACAATTTACTCAAAAGGACTATAGCATTAATTGGGTGAAGATTGCTGATGAAGCTTTTGATCTTTGTCAGCGTTTCTTATTATCACCGCCTACGCTAATGCCACCAAAGCTAGATCGCCCTTTAATTTTGTACTCACAGGGCCACCGATGTTTCGTTAGCTTGTATGCTAGCCCAAGAAGGCGATGACAAGAGAGGCGTGCAATTTATTTCATTAGCGAACATTGCTCGACTACGAAACACGCTATACACAAGCGGAGCGAGAATGTCTTGCCATAGTCTTTGCTACTAAACGCCTAAGACACTACATGCTAAATCAAGAGACAAGGGTCATAGTAAAACGGACCATTTACGGACTTTTCTCACACAAGGGTCCTTGTCAAAAAAAAAGTGGACGTTTTATAACCTTAATGGGAGAGTTCGAATTAACTTTTGTAAACCAGAAGTCAGTTAAAGGACAAATCATTGCAGATTGGTTAGCTGATAACCCGCTAGACGGAGGCGATTTAGTAGACTTAGACTTTCCAGATGAATGTGTTTACTACGTCGAAACCCGACCTGCTATATCTGAGTGCCCTTGGTACGCTGATATTATTAGTTATATCATGGACCATAAGTACCCAGAAGGAGCTACACCTCAACAAAGAAGACGGTTACGTATTGTCGTAACTAAATACGTCATTATAGAGCAAGTCCTCTATCGGAAAGCATTCGATGGGATGCTCTTAAGGTGTGTCGACACAGAAGAGTCCAAGAAGATTCTCCATGAATCCCATAGCGGTATATGTGGAGGCCACTTCGGTGGCCATGCCACCGCTCGAAAAATACATCGAATGGGCTATTTCTGGCCCACTCTAGAACATGACACAATAGAGTTTGTACGCAGGTGTCATAAATGTCAGGAGTTCTCTCATGAGATCCACATGCCGGCACAAGCTTTGCAACCAATCGTTACTCCATGGCCCTTTTCTACATGGGGCCTAGATTTGATAGGGAAATTCTCTCCCTCGTCCACAGACGGCCACAATTTTATAATCACGGCCACTGAATATTTCACTAAATGGGTAGAGGCCATGCCTCTTACTATTTGTGTACACAGTTACATGTAATCGCTAAGTTCATTTTGAACCAAATCATTTGCAGGTACGGTATCCCGCAAATCATTATCTCAGATAATGGAACTTCTTTTAAAAATGAAGAGGTTCGTGAATTATGCAACAAATTTAAAATCAGCCATCATACGGCCTCCTTGTACTATCCCCAAGCCAATGGGCAGGCTGAAGCAACAAATAAAACACTGAAAGCCATTCTCCTTAAAACAGTGAAAGAAAACAAGCGGGATTGGCATTTAAAGTTATATCCGGCCTTGTGGGCCCATCGAACTTCAATAAGAACTCCGACAGGAGCAACTCCTTTCTCACTGGTATTTGGGTCAGAAGCAGTTCTCCCACTCGAAGTTGAAATCCCCAGTCTCGCATTTCGCTCTGAGGATTACGGATGAGGATGCTTACGAGAGAAGCGCGTCTTTCTCAATTAGAAAGCCTCGATGAAACTAGGTTAAATCTTTGAACAACGACATAGAGTCTATGCCGGCCGGATGTGCGGCGTGCAACAAGAAGGTCTATGAGCGTGACATATATGAAGGTGACCTAGTTCTAAGGTTAGACGGCCGGATCGACAAGAAGGCGGCGAAGGAAGGAAATTCCGGCCCAAATGGTTGGGCCCATACAGAGAATCACAAAAGACTACGGAAATGGTGCATACCTCTTATATACGCTAGAAGGTGAGGAGTTTGGCGAAAGCAGTCAATTCTCTCCACCTCAGCGTTTTACTGCGTAATGTGCTAACGCTTATTTGCCTATATAACTATCTACATTGCATTTTCATACAAATTAGGATCATTTTGTCCACTTGTTCTTACACAAATTGTGATCAAGGAATCTATTCTCAAAGCAATTTATTTCAAACTCGTGATGTTTTAAGCATAAAGTTCTTTAATCATATCTCTCCATCTTTAACATTATCAAATCACTTGAGAATCTTTTATCAAACAAATTCGGACATGCGAAGTCCTAATGGTAACCATACCAAGATCTGTGAGTTTGTTCTCGCTTTGATTTCTTCTTAGGATAGGTGTCTTGCCTATAGTGCATTACTAGAAGCTTCATGGTGTCACATCTATCCCATATACGCATCTCTTTGGAAATAAGCATATCTTGTGCAGTTTACTCGGATAGACAAGTCAAGAAGTGATTGAAGCGAGAAAATTTTATTTTACACATTTCCTTGCCTGACCTTCGGTGATGAGCTTGCGTCTCTTACTAGTGACGTAGGGTTGGGAAAGGATGGAAATGCCCTTACTCGCCTATGCCTTGCCCACGGTGATAAACCCATGCTTCTTACAGGTAGCATGGGGCAAAGTGTAGGGGGTCCTTTAAACAAAGTGAATGTTAAAAAGTCATAAACAATCAATTCAAACTTTGAGTCAATAAATGAATGAATCAGATGTTCAAAATTCCAAGAGAGTTAAAAATCCTAAAAACCCAGATTTTGTCTACTATGTGGCCATCTACGGGTCTAAGTCTGGATAAACCGCAAAGCAAGTCGCACCCAAAACTATGAAGTCATTCAGGTAGAGTAAGCTTGTAGTTCTTAACTTGGTTCCACCAAAACCGCTGTCTTTTATCACTATCATTTCACCATATTTCATAATTTGCGCCCTTGGCTCTTGGTGATGAGCCCTCGCATCTTACTAGTTGCGTGGAGTTAGGAGTGGGGCAAGTTAATCATTCATCATCTTGGTTATTTTCATCACTTTGCCCAAAACAAATCATGAGATATCCAAAATTGCTCACGAAGCTAAGATTTAAGATCACAATATATCTCTGATATCATGTATCGGCATCATGAAACACAAAAAGAAAGCAAACATTTGCACCATCATTTTCCATTGCATACATTCTAGAAAGCATATAAAACATACATCGTAGTATACAAAAAGCAGTTGGAAATAAAGAAAGTAGAATACAAATGACAAGTTTTGATCAAAACCGCGCATATATATAAATAAATCAAGTTTATATACTGATGCCATCATGCGCTAGGCATGGTCAAAACGCTCAAAGAGCCCGTAATACACAAAAGAATGTAACTACGGATCTGAGAAAGCCAAGTGGCCTCTCGGCCCCTGCGCGATCCGGCCCGAGAGGTGCGCGCCCTCGCCAGGACTCGGCTCGTTGGCGCTCACGAATGGACGGAGGGCTCGGGGTCCACTAGGGGCGGTCGTGGTCTCGCCATGAGAGCGGCTCCTCATAAGGCGCTCGGCTGTCCTATTGCCTGCCGACTCTGTACGGAGAGTTGACACCATCTTGGCCACATGCGAAGCGGGAGCGAAGGCGTCGGTGTGCTGCCGAGGCTTGAGGGCTCTCGGCATCCACGGATAACTCCGTACGGGTCTTATCCATAGGGATCATCAAAGAATCGCGCAAACCCTACGGTTAGATCCGCCACTCATCAACGAGTCTCTGTAAAGCAAAGAAAGAAAAACAAATTAGAAACTAGGCAAAAGATTAAAGTATACACAATACGAATATAAGGAGAGTTAACATTCGAAAACAAATCCTAAAACAAAACAAGCATTGAAAGGAGGAGAAGATAACTTACTCGGATCGCTTGAGGCCTCAAGATGGGTCGCGGGGCCGGCACTGCTGCGATCTGGCTGCAGGCGAGGAGGCTACTCTGTGGTTAGGGCAACATGGCGCCCCCATGCGGACTCATCGTCTCCACCATGACCTCGGGAGAGTGGCTCCTCAGAGGCCACGGTCTCTCTCTCTGCACTCTCCTCCTCTCTCTCTGCCCGCAAAATATCCTGAGTATCATGCCACTCAGGATCGCTCTCATCCGTCTGCTCCTCTGACCCTCCCTCTGTGTGCTCCTCAGAATCGGAGTCAATATCTATAGGGTCGTCAAGCTCTTATGAAGCGGGACTGCGAGCAATCTGAAGTAATGGTGCCAGGCGCACCGGCTCTCCCTACGGCCCGAACTATCCCTCTGGCTGCTGATAGGAATGCCGGGGGTAATCTTGCATCCCGACCACGGCCTCTCAGGCCCCCTGCAGCCTCTCGTCTGATCTATAAGCGGGTGCTTCTTTGGAGGAAGCATAGCCGCGTAGGGGAGGCCAAACTGCTGAGGAACCTGCTGAAGGGATGTACCTCTACCCGGCCCACACGATCAATAACCTGCCCTGTGATGGAGGGAGATCAATGTCGTAGTCTCCTCTCCCCATATACCGGCCATAAGCTGAGTGCGGTGTAGCCTCCAGTCTGCCGTGGTGGTAAGGGTGGCTCTTGGTGGTGAGGTGCTCACGAGCACGACATACACGACCATCGGGCTGCCCTCACCGCCGGGATCGCCACCGCCACGCCTGCCATACGGAATGAAACGCTCATACACCCGACTCATGACTAGAGTGGGGTGGCTCAAAGCTGTCCTATGATCGGACCACCCTATAAGTCATGGTAGGTGGTCCCCCAAAATGTCTGCGCCCGGGCGTATTTCCGGCCATGTCCCTCTATACGTGCGATGATGGGGCCCCAAGGTATAACAATGTATCCCCTCCTTGTCCCGATCGGTCTCGAGGCGAGGATCCCCATGATGGCTTTGTCGGGGGAAATACGGGGATGGGCAAAGAAGGAATGGATCTAACTCTCACTCCCTTCTTTGGCCCCGTGGAAATCATTGCATCCCCATATAACACCCCCTTTGTGCAATCGTGCTCTGGACCCAGTTTGTCTCAGTGTGAGTCTCCTCCCGATGATCGGGACCCCGGGATCGATAAACATCCTCAAAGTGATGGTCCACTCACCACGGACCCACTGGCGGTCGGAAGGTGTTCCGATCTGCGTCCCGATATGAAAATAGGTCACAAAGAATCATTTGGATGGAGCAAGCGTGGGGCACACGCGACAAGCGTAATATACCGGCCCTCTGCAATGTGTCCTCCTCATCTGCTGAGAGGGCATCCAAAACCCCGGGCAGCCAGTCACACTCTCTCTCCCGGCTCCATCTAATGTACTCCTCTTTTGCCTACATACACCCAAAAACACACAAGGAAGAGTAAGTTAGTATCTAAACAACATCAAGAGAAGCGTAAAAACACGTACAAATGCTAAAAATACAAGTAAAAGCTTTTAAGTAAGGTTCTTGTGCATTCTGTGCAAAACCGCCGCCCTGAGCAGGGGGGCGGTTTTGTAACCGCCGCCTTAAGGGCGGCGGTCTCTGACCCGACCACTGTCTGAGGCGGCGGTCGTGTAACCGCCGCCCTGTCTGGGGCGGCGGTCGCGGTCCGAAAACCCGCGCGGGTTTTTAAACCTAAAAAGTCCCAAAAAAAAGTCGAAAAATGACCATTTTAACTAAAAGCAAAGCCTACCCAGTAGGCGCCCCCTAGATGGACCTTTTGAACCTAACATTTCAAAATAATCCCCCATTGCAAAGAATTTGCCATTTCAAATTGAAGAGGAAAAACACAAAATGGAAGAAAACCAACTGTGATCGGATGTTGAGGTCGGTGTTCGCTCGTGGAGGCATGATCTCTATCTCACTACGGATGTTTTGACTCTACTCGCGTAAGAAACCGTCACCGTGGGTCCCGAGCTCAAAATCAATCAAATGGACTCATTGTGAAATGAATAAGAAAATGGGCCCACTTTCGTATATATATCGTTACATGTTCGTTTTAAAATGACTTTTCGCGAGTTCGGAGCGCCGACGGAGGTAAGTTTCTATCCTCGCACAAGCAGTACGTCCTCTTTCTCTATTATTTTAACGTTTATTTTCAAATTATTGTATCTATCTGCATTTGAGTGCTCTTTTCATTTTGCGGGTAGCGGGAATTTTAGGCGGCGTCATTTGACACACGGGCGCGTAAGGTATAATTTCTCACTTCCCATTTCGGGACGGCCATGCTCGAACCCACCGTTTTATGCCTCTTCATGGCTAAAACGCTTCTCCGAAGGAGCGATATATACGTACCCAAAATTGTAAGGTATTGTCTTTGCTGAGCAGTGTAATAAGTGCCCTGATGATGATACTGAGTCTCTTCGCGAGGTGTTCGGGATCAGAAAGAGCTCTTCGGATATGCGTTAACATCCGCATGCCCCGCTTAGCCCTGCGTGCTTTGTTTTCCCTATTTTTCCTCTTTTCTTGGCCTTTTGGTCTTGATGTGAAACCGCCGCCACTGCTGGGCGGCGGTCTCGTGACCGCCTCCTGAGCAGGGCGGCGGTCTGTGCTGCCGCCCAAGCGGGGCGGCGGTCTGTGCGCGTTTTCGAGCGTGCTTTTGGTGGAGAGCGCACGAAAAGATCAACGACTCACCAGCTTTTCTTGCCGACTTAAGCTTGCATTAATGTTTTTGGTCCCCTGGAATAGTGTTTTTCTTTTGTTTAATGTTTAGGAGTTCAGTTTGGATTTGATCTTTGCATGTTTGGATTCCTATAAATGCATGGTTTGTGCACATGCAAATGGCCCCTGATTTTAGTTCTGAATTTTGCTCCAAAGTTTGTTTTAAATTTCTTGTTGCAGTAGATTTAGTTTTCCTTTGCTTAGGTTTCTAGTTTTCCATTGAGTGCCTTGGTTAGTTTTGTATTGCAGCTGGTAAGCCACATATCCAACTTGTGCAAGTGCAAACATCATTTGGGCCACCATTTTCAATCCAATCTTCATGTTTTCAGTACCATGGTCGTTTTAGTTTGCTTAGGATTGGTAGAACAGTTTATTGCAGGTTTGTTTTAGCTTTATGTTACTGTTGGTAAGCCACAGACCCAACTTGTGCAGACAGCATTATTGTTTTGGAGTAGAACGGTCTAGGTAGCCATTAAAGTTGCAGGTTTTGCTCTTCATACAGGCTAGTCTCAGGTTCTGGACGCTCTTTGTTGCATGATTCGCAGTAGACCCCGCTAGGAATTGCATAGGCCAAGCTCTGTACTCTTGTCTTTATCCCTCTCTATCCGCATTATATTAATACGCATTTTGAAGGTTTGTCCATTGATCAAATACTTATTCCTGTTGATCGAGCATTTCACGCTTTTACGGATTCACGTGAGCACAAAGAGCGTGGAGATCATGCGAGGGGACAAGAACATACACACCGTCGGATTCGCCACTGTTCTGCGAAATCCAGGTTCAATCTTTCAAAGTTTTAATTAGAACTTATCAAATAGAATAGTTAATCGCTTTATTTCAGTCATTTCCATTCTCGATATTGCGCGGAGAAGTTGTGGGGATTGATAGTTTCGAGAAACTATGATTCATTCCTCACTTACGAGGTAGGATCGAGAATCTTGCAGAATAGATTAGTTATTTCCTTGTTTAGAATAGATATACTCTGAAATTGCACGAGACAAATATTTCACCTTTCGGCTATTTTGTTTGTTTACGTTGTTAGTTTAGTTATCAATTCTAAATATTTTAAATAATTTGCTTTCTTATAAATTGCCGAGAAAATACAAAAAGAAATTATATATGTTAGAAGTACACTTAGTTTTTACTTTATCATAGTTTGTTTCATTCTGCTTTTGTATGACA
>CM031241.1:761821244-761943471 GCA_018340775.1 Taxus wallichiana var. yunnanensis
AAACATCTCATATTATCTTCATATGGTCCTGTTGGTTCCATCCCCAACAAGATCCATCAGTTGCAGCTTCTGGAGTACTTAGATTTGAGTGGTAGGCCTGAATCTACTAAAAATTGATTAACTCAATTATGCATTTGCATAATCTTATATAACTACCCCAACAAATTTGACTTGACAACAATAAGAGAAGATTTGACCTCACTGAAATGCTAACCTAGTTATAGATGATTAAAATAAATAAAAGGAATTACTGTAGCTGAAATGTAAACTTGTTTATGAAAGATAGAAATAAATAAAATATAACATAGTGGAGCTTCAGTAATAATTCATTTACAAATGCCAGAAGCCTAAAAATAAAAGGATATACTGTAACTGAAATGTAATCTCATTCACAGATACTCAAACTAAAAAAAGAAGACATTGTAACTGAAAAGATATTTCATTCACCGAAATTAGCAATAAAATGACACAATCATTTGATGATGAATAGTAAACTCTCACTTGTATTGATAATTCCCTTTTGAGGATAATATAAGCGCTAGAGGAAATGAGCTTCTTCTAGAATGTGGCCTTTAAGGTACATTACTTCTCATGATGGCAGCACTGATAGGAAAATAGAAAGCAACTTTTTTGCCCGAACCAGTCCGAGCACATGCCATCAAATCCTTGCCCGCGAGGGAGATGGGTATGGGAGTTTGAATGTTCAAGGTCAATAAATTTTAATGTAATTATTTTAAATTCAAAAATAGATTCTGCTTGGGAATCAAACTATGCTAGAACATGTTGATTGTGTAAAGAACGTACAAAAGTCCTAGATAGTTATTAGATTGAAGGCTCCATAGTTAGTGGTATTCAAGTCATGTATTGTCTACTCTCAGCTTACTGGTTGTATATCTTCCAGATTCATATCTATTGCATGTCTCTGAAGGTCGTTAACAAAATGAAAACCAATACCAGAATCAAACTTTGCATCTATTAGAGATTGTTCCTAGCATTCAAATTGATTTAAGGCCAAATTGTTTAGAAGTTGCTTAATTTTGTATTTGTAAGTCCTCATTTCCAACTGATTCTACTATGCCTCTATATATTGAGTCCTTTACCCCTACATTTTCATGACTGAGATCCACTTACAGCCACAACTTGGTCTCCAAACTAGATTCATATCTATTGTATGTCTATGAAGGTTGTTAACAAAATTAAAACCGATACTAGAATCAAACTTTGCATCTGTTAGAGCTTGTTCCTAGCATTCAATTTGATTTAAGGCCGGATTGTTTAGAATTTGCTTATTTTTTGTATTTGTAATTCTTCATTTCCAGCTGATTCTACTATGCCTCTATACATTGAGTCCTTTATCCTTGCATTTTTCATGATTGAGATCCACTTACAGCCACAACTTGGTCCCCAAAAATTTCATTCGTGCATGAGTTTTTCATAACCCATGTGTACTTTTTTGACACCATACAAAAAACTGCAAAAATTTTTTTGTTTGGAAATTCCAATTTTTCCCCTATCGGTGAGTCCATTGCACCTTTGGGTGCAATCACTAGTTAATATTCATGTATACCATAGTTATTAATATGATGAAAAAACACCGGCAATGTGTCATTCTATAATTTTATAGAAAATGTATTTTGTTTAAGGAATTAGTATTGAAAATGGTATAATTTTTTTACATGAAAAAATATAATATGATGGTCATTTAATATGTTAGGAAAAACATTTCATGAACCTTCATTCCAATAATTTACTCAGTGAAGATGAATATTCATCTTCACTGAATTCATAGCTTGCTTCCATCATCTTCTTTACTTCCTGCACCATCAGCTTTGGCATATTTTGCACAGTACTCTAAAGCAAAACATATGCATAAAACAAGTTGTAAATACTTCAAATTATATATGAATCCCATCACATAAGACATTTTTACAACCAAGACCAATGGAAAATATTAAAGCACATGGCTGTTAGGATTTCAGGAGCAACAATACAATCTGATATTGCTATAAGAGAGCAATAAGGATTTGAACCAGAAAATATGATGCACCAATGATGTGTAGAATTGAACTACTAGAATTGAAAGGATATTGAAAACACAAGTAGCTGATAACAAATACCTTTAACTTTTTTCCCATAAATATTTGCATCACGCATCAACAAAGAAGCAACCTCTCCATTCAAGGGATAGGATGGATTCAGATATAATAGAAGTTGGGGAAGAAAAGACTCAAATACATTTGACAAATCTGCATAAATGATGCCAAATTCAAAGACTTTAAATCGACATCTCATGCAAATGTATGCAATCTGCAACAAATAAGTACCGACTCAAATAGCCACAGTAAAAGAATAAAATCGGAAGACAATAACTTCTTACCATACATTGGACTCCAAGCCTAGTTGATCACATCCAAGCATACTGAGCTGGACCTTAATTATGCACATTTTAAACATGGCCAATGCCATCAAATCCCTACCCGCCATGGAGATGGGTATTGTGTATCTATGCACAGGCACGGGCTTAACATATTATTTGAAAGCCGACTGGAAGATGAAAATTTTATCGAGAGCGGAGAGGCGATGGGAAACAGAGACTCTGAAAAATGTCAGCTGCAAAAAATCTCCCATTTTCACTCTCTTTGAGTGTCCCTAGGATGAAATTTATCATTGGGGGACCAAAAACCCCATTGCCGTTACAAGCCCATTTCTTTCCGATGCCTGGGCGAAGCTGCCGTTGAATGAGAATGACTCGGAGGACATGGTTTTGTACGGGGTTTTGAAAGAGGTGATGGAGAAGCTAAATTGTCCCAGCTGGTGTTTAGGTATGGGGATGAAAAAAGAACTAATCTTTATCTGTCTAAAGCAGGGATGCGGGAAAAAAATTTAAAAACGTGAAAACATCAGACGGCCGTCAAACCGTCAAATTTAACACAGTTGTAGAAATGTCCATAAGGGCCTTTTCCATAGGGGAATGGATTCGGCGTAATTAAAAATATGTAGTTCAAACATGTTGATGGATTTTGGAGATAACCAAGAGTGTGTTTATGCTTTTTATCTCTATTTTTAAAATTTTAATCTGTCTTGATTTTTTTCATTTTTTAAAGATATCTTGCTTTATTGACATAATGGTATTTATTTCTTTTCTTTCAAGGGTTTCAATATATATTTTATGGAGTGCAAGAAATTGAAGGTTTCATTATTCTCTTCATTCTTTTCACTATTTTAAATAATGGTTTTCAATGCTCTAAGCTTTGGTGGGTTGAAACATTCCTTCCCATTAATGCAAAGTAAAACCAAAAAGCTCTCGAGATCTGTAATTATAGTCCTCATGTACTTAAAAAGTAGTTATTAGTGCAGAATCACATCACCCCCTAAATGAGTCGTCAAATATGCTTTTCTAGGGCAAACTCACTTGGTGTGATTGCATAACATGGGACCATCTCTCAAGTTGTGGGACTTGTGGACTTGAGATGGCCCTCCGGAGAAAGTCAGCTTCTTCTTCTTGATCCTAATGCTAAACTACTCCTAATGCAGAAATGACGTCTAACTACACCTATCCTAACAATGCCAAGGAGACAGGGAGAGAGAAAGTGCATAAAGAGGGAAATCCTACACTAACAAGGTGATAGCACCAAGAAAAGGGAAGTGTTGGTCACAATCTCAGCTGCTGAAGTGGAGAGAGGTGAGCAGAGGAGAGGGTGGACAAGATGCACCACAAACTAGAGATAGATTTCACACAGAACACCACTTCAATCCCCATGAACACAGCTCCCAGATTTGTAAATGAAATGTCCAAAACATGCACAGAATACTCCAGAATGATGAGAGGCAAGAGTATGCAATGAAAACAAGCAAAGGATGGACAAATGCATCACAAAAATGAGTTTTATTGCTTCAGAAATTTACACAGAGCATCATACATGAGCAAGAGGCAAAAACCATTTACAGAGTAGGGGAGGAGATTCAAACTCCATTTGACCTTGGGGAAGAAAATAAGGGGGAGGTAGAGAAGAAGAATGAACAACCTTTTACAATGAATCCTGCCCCCATATTTATAGATTTGATCAGAGAGAAGAAAGAGAGAGGGAAGTGGGAAAATCAGGTTGAAGCTAAACCACTTTGCTTATTAATGCTTTTGATAAAATCCACCCCAAATCCATCTTTACTGCATCGATCCTTGATTCGTGCCTTGAAAGAAGAGGAAACAATGGAAACAGATCGAATCCGATCTGGTTGTTGAGACAGATGGATCCTGCATTAAAGGCCCGAAGATGTTTCCTCCATTTTCCTTCACCTAACCTCTTCAAAATTAAAGTTTCAGACCTCAATGGCATGGGTGAGGCCGAGATATTTTCAACGGCGTCAGATTCACAATATTTCGAGCCCTAAGTTGAAAGATATGCCCCTTCGAAGTTTGTATCGGGTCCTTACAGGAGGGCGGGAAAACAACTTGACAAATGGGTCCCCTTTTGATATGGGACATGTGGTAGCCTTTGGTTGGCTGGGGAGGTGTGCTCCAATCTTTTCCTTTGTGCCATTTTGCCAAAAGGAAATTTTTCACTTTTTGCTCCGACGGCCCGCTTTCCTTTGACTCGGGTTCAAATTTTGACTTTTTCCCTTTTTATTTTAGAGCCTGCCCGAGTTTGTCAAATAGATTTAAGACACGGATTCGTGTGACATAGCCATTTCTTCTCTTTCTTCTCGCATAGGGTCGTGGCCGATCCAATATTTTTCCCGGGGTGAAATATGGATAACAATAGTAAGGTTATAAACCTTACTACTGTGTCCACATATGAAATATATTTAGGAGATTTTTTATTTATTATATTTAAGTATAAATTGTAAAAAAATAATTGATGAGTGCAAAATATGTCAATTAGCTAAACGCAGAGTGAAAATATAGGATTATATTTATTATTTCTTAATTTACAGAAATTTTGGGCGATATTAGATAGAAGAAGAAATTATTCAATACTTATGGTTTCTAGATAAGTTTCAAAAATGACAAATTTTTGTGGTGGTATGCAATTTAGTGCTTTATGAGTAACATTGCAAATTAATATTTATTTTAATATATTTAACTCAATTTCTATATAAATACATATAAAAAATTTATATTTTACACACTCAAGATTAAAGAGGAAGGGAATACAAATTTGGATGAATATTTTATGGCTAAAAATATTTTTTTAATATAAAAAACATGCAAACAACCATCAATTTTATACCTTACAAGTAACGGTGCTTGGATAAACCCCTATGTATGTACCTTATTAACAACCTCTGACAATGAGCATCTACTCACCACGTAAAAAAATATTATAAAATTACACAAAACACAATTTTACTTTTTGCATGACATTGAATAAATAACTATCAAATTATATCCTAAAATCCAAAACATATGCATTGATAAAAAAAATTATTTAATCGGCGCGTCTGTAGTGGGTTATCAAAATTTTGTATACAAATTTAATAAGTTGAGACAAAAAATCTCTCATCCATTTTGTTGCAAATTTCTCATTGACAAGAGCTTCTCTACTTGCTTCTTCCCCATTAGGTTCCATTTCATGCCCCTCTAGTGGCGTTATTTTAGAATATTTGATTAATGGTCATTTTCTTTATGCTTTCTATATTTACAATAGTAATAGAAGTAACTCTTAACCCTTTCTATGGTTATAAACATTACGTTTTTTCGATTATAACTCTATCAAGACAAGTGATAAAGAGGAATTCCTTCCCTTTTCAATTGATTTATCCATGTATTTCTTTAGGCAATTAATGTTGCTAAACTACTTGTTATGTCAATGTTTTCACTTAACAACATAATTGCATGTAAATTAGAAATCATTTTGAGCAACTTTTGAGAATGTCATAAAACGATTTTTTATGGCATTGATTAATGCATGATATTGACATGTGATTATCATCTTTTAGCATCGTTATTTGTTATGGAGGACTATAAATTTCAATGATCAAACATGAAGGGTTTATCATATTTTAATATGACATGCTAGGTTAAGCTTGACTCTTCATAAATGAAAAATTAAACAACACACTTACCTTTCCACTAAAAATAAATAAATTGTAATTAGGTATATGTGTGTTGTGTGCGTATGTTATGTCAATGTTTCACTTAACAAAATAACACGCACACACACACATATGTGTACACACACACACACACATATCTATACATATATACATATATATATACATATATATATGTATATATATATATATATAATGGTATATATATATATATATATATATATATATATATATATATATATATATATATGTATATATATATACATATATATATATGTATATATATATACATATATATATATATATATATATATATATATATATATATGTATATACTTGTATATGATATATATATATATGTATATTTGAGCAACATATACATATATATATATATATATGTATATATATATATATATATACATACATATATATACATATACATATATACATATATATATATATATATGTGTGTGTGTGTGTGTATATATACATATATATACATATATATATATATATATATGTGTGTATGTATATATACATACATTACATACATACATACATATATACATATATATATATATATATATATATATATATATATATATATATATATATATATATATATATATATATATATATAATATATGTATATGTATATATATATATATACATACATATATATATATACATACACACACACACACACACACACACACACACACACACACACACACACAAGTGATTTACTTTAATAAATTTTAAACGAAAATCAATGTTATCCATTAAGGCATTTTTATAAGTGATTTAATTTAGATCTACCAGGGTTTTATGCTTGCTCTTGTAATACCCCATTGTTTACATTGTGGCCTTTAAACCTTTTTAGGGTTTTCCCTATGGTCATATCATATTGTTAGTCAACATTTTTCTTGCCGAGAAGTCGGCGAATTTCCTATAAATGGATAACTCTCCATCCACTAAAATGACTGTTGCAATTAGTGGTGCAAATGCCTCTCAGACATGATCAAAAGTTTGCGTTGAAGGTATACGACAAGGTATGGATTATAAATCATCCCTGGATGTTGTTATTTCTAATGAATTTTTAGACCTTGTGGTCAAATGGTATTGTAACAATTGCCTTATTGCGTATTTTTGTAGTTGTGTCGCCTCAGAATCTTGCCTGTAAAACTGGAAAAAGAACCATTGGGAGTCTGATGATATATTAGTTTCAGGTATCCCTAACTTAACAAGGGATTTTATCTCTTTTCATTTCGTGAACCATCATAGGTCCAAGCCATCCTTCTTAAGGTGGCTTTTTGGTATTTAGGAAATACCCTTTTAGTGATGTCTCATTGGACTCTAACTTTAGCCCCACCAATTAGGCTTCGTTGAAAATACCAGTTTGGATCGAGCTTCTTGGACTCCCCATTAATCTCTAGTCATTCCTTCCAAAGATATTACGCATTGGTAGGTTATTATGCCATGAGAAAGTGCACTTTTTCTACGTTTGTCCCAACAAAACATGTTTGTGTCAAAATTGACCTCGCGAAAGATCGGTGGGACCATATGGATATTCAAGTTGGGTCCCTGAGTATCTCTCAAAAGGTAGTTTATTTCAACCTCCCAATACATGATTTTTTTTCAAGCCATATATCATCACATTTTTGAATGTACTCTTCTAGCTCACTCTAATCCAGTGGTGATGCAACCCTCAGTTCCTAACCCTAAAGGTGATCAATTGGATGATGGTTAAACTGTAGTCGGGAATATGAAGGAAGCAGGTGTGTAATCCACTCCTATGGAGTCTCCTGCTCTTTCTCCTTCCCCTCTTCTTTTAAGGATAATTCAGGGTCATCTCCACCCCCTCGTCGGTTTACATTCCTTCCAAGCCCGCATGAGTCAGATTGCACCTCTTCGATCGGATAACTCTAGGAACTTAGCTTCAACATGTCTACCTCTATGTCACTCTCGCATTCCACCTTAGGAGGTGTCCCATGGTGTGTGAGGAGATAATGGGATCAAACCTTTCTCCATTCATGTTGATATTTCTAATTCATATCACATCTCACTTGTTAATAACTTTGAAATTCTTTACTCCGAGGATGGCATACTAGATGGGTAAGGTGAATTTTATATGTCTGATTTTTCATGAATTTCATATCTTGGAATGTCATGGGTCTTAAAGAACCCTCTCGTAAATATTCATTCAATTGACGCCAATGGTTTAGCTTCTTTGATATTATTTGTTTACAAGAAATTAATATTTCTATTTTTTTGCTTAAGAATACTCTTAACATTTATTGCTCCTAATTTTTCACATTTTCATACTCAACACATTGATGGAAAATGTGGCACTTTTATTTCTAATTCCCCAAAATTCTCAGCCTTAATGACCTCTCGGGCCATGATCCTTCAAATTGGGCCATGTGGGTGATTATGGAAATTAATAATATTTCTTTGTGTATTTTAAATATTTATTCTCCTAATGATGGCTCTGAAAGAATGACATTATGGAAATGGTTAGGTGATAACTTACCTTTAGCTTACTGGCTTGTGTGTGGTGACTTTAATATGATATAACATCCTACTGAAAACTTTGTTCCTTGCCAATGTATTGGTGTATTGGTGAGCGTGTAGCTTTGTATTTCTATAAAATTTGTTGGGGGCTTTTCGATATTTTTCTCAGATGACGGCATGAATTTAAGTCTCAAGTTTGGTATACATAGACCAATCTTCAACAAGGATGTAATAGGGATTTTAAAAGACTTTATCATGTACTTCTCTCTCAGAACCTATTTTTAATTTTACACGCAAGGCCTCTCCTTGTCATGGTGTGGTTAGATTTATTTTTGTCAGATCATCGTATGATCTCTTTTAAGATTATTTGGAGAGGGCCCCATTCAAATTCCCATCAAATCAATTCCTTCTTAAAGTCTCCTTGATGAGTCACCCGGGGTGGTCCCACTTATTGCTAAAGTTTGAAATCCACCTTTTCTGCCAGCCGGAATAAGTGGTGAGAAGTGGCGATTCAATGCACCGCCTGTTTCCTTCACCAATTTGGAAAGAATGTTGCTCCAGTGTGTAAACTGGAATACCCAACTTTGCAAAAATAGTTCAAAATGATGTTTTTTCTCCTTGAATCCAATCCTTTCGAAACCCCTTTTCAGTTACAGGTTTCTGGTATTCAGAAAAATATCAAGGTCATAGAATTTGATTCAGCCCGTGGCACATAGATCTGATGAAGGACACATTAGCTCAAGGTGGGAGACAAAGCTTATAAACTCTTTTTCAAATAACTGTGGGCCAAACATGTTCATTAAAAAATCAAATCCATTCAATTTTCTCAAAAATGACTCACATATTTTCCTGAGATCACTAACGCCTCTGTGGAACACTATTAGTTTGTCTTCCAAGCTCAAGTGGCTACTAATGAGCGAGCTTCCGCTTTGCAAGCAATGTATTGATGTGGTTCTAGTCAAGTTTTCTCCTGATGACCAGGCTTGATGAAATGTTCCTCTTTCTTTAGATGAGCTTTATGCAGCTTTATTGTGCCTTGCTAATGGTAAATCTTTGAGATTGGATGACTTTCCTTGTGAATTAGACAAAGTCACTTGGTAGTTTGTTGGTCCAAACTTGCTTCATTTTTATAATGAAGCTCTCCAATCCAATTCTTTTGGGATTTTCATCAATCAAGGAAACATTAAGTTCATTCATAAAGCTAGCGATCAAAAGATGATTTCTAGTTGGAGGCCTATCACATTATTGAGTAATTTCTTACAAAATTCTTGCAAAGGCCCTATATTTTCATGTTGCTGACATCTTACCCAATATTGTTCGACTTGACAGAAGGGATATGTCAAAGAATGATACATTCTTGATAATATTATAACATTCTAAGAAGGAATGGAATGGTCTCGGTTCTCTCTGCAATGGCCCGTATTTCTTAAAATTGACTTTGAATAGGATTATGATTGTATTGAATGGCATTTTCCTTTAAATACTCAAAGCCTTAGGATTTAGAGAAGTTTTTACCTTGGATTTCCAAAAAAATTTCCAATGCTTTGCTTGTCTCACTATCAATGGGCATCAATTCTCCTAAATTGGCCTTTTCTGTTCTATTATACATGGGTACCCTCTTGCACATGCTATTTTTTTCTTAGTCGCTGATGTGCTTGGATAACTTATTGCTCAACGTGGTGATCAAGGCCTCATTAAGGGATTTTTTTTTTGGATCATTCGACTTAGCTCATTAAATGGGCACTTTATTGATGATTCCTTTCTTACCCTTGTTGAATCTTAACAGAATTTGGTTGTAGTTTTTGAATGCCTTGACAACTTTATTATTCCTTTAGGTTCCAACATTCAGATGGCTAAAACGTTACGATATGAATTTTTGTTGGCATGTGCCTAGCTAGTTGAAGGCTTACCCCTAGAAGTAGATTGGGCACAAAGAACAATTAAAAGTTTTAGGCATAACTCTTACATTTGATAGTGATTCTACTATTTTATGGTAGTATTTGATTGACTGAGTTGAACAAAAAGTCTCTCGGTGGTCTTCCAAATCCCTTTCATTGGTTAGTAAATTTCATATGTGTACCAAGATTCTTGCAGCCACTCATGTTTATGATTATACTTGTTTGTGCCCATCCTAGGATTCCTTTGCCAAGCTTTCCAACCTGCTCTAGGATTACCTTTGGTGTAAAAGTTCTGGTTTAGGTGGATTTTGGTGGGTTTCCTTGGAAGTTTGTTATTTACCCCGTGATCAAGGTGGCATGAGTATTATTGATGTCTATAGACAAAGTGTGGCTTTACATTCTAAATGGGTTGTAAAATGTCACTCAAGTGTTTAAGCCTAGAGAATTCTGCTTCAACATTGCATTGCTTCGGGTGCACCTTATGGTAAAAAATGTTGGAATAATATAGGGTTACATACCTTACTTACCAACGAGACTCTAGTAAAGATTACTGACACATTCATCACTAAAAAAAATAGATGGCCTTTGAAATAGTGAAACTTGTCTTGCGTTGGATTGGCGATGGATTTCAAACTGGGCTTTCTTTCAATTCTGGTGGTCTCCCATTATCATGAAAGATAGTATTCCATTCGTGGAAACTATGGACGTCAAAGCTCTCCATTTATCTTACAAGGGGATTCACACCATTTAGGATTTGGTTTCCTATAGAAACTATATTTCCTAGTGCGAGCTCAAGACTAAGTTTAATCTTGCAAATTCAGACCTTCTGTCTATCCTCAAAATTCAAGAGGTTATGTCAAATGTGGTGCTCTATAAACTGAGACATAAGCCTATGGATGCATGGTGGCATGATTGGTGGTTAAATCATGATATTTCCTTTCTTTACTATAATGTTGAAACCATATAGGTCAGATATTGAGCTCCATCTCACCTCCCATTTCCAATCTCAATGCCCACTGGGCCTTGCAATATTCCCATTCTAATTGGCTTCATCAAATTTCCCATTCTTGGAACCCCTTTCCTGAGCCTAAAGTTAACCAATATCTTTGGTTCCTTATCTATTAGGGCCTTCTTTTTGGAAAGTGTCTTAGTCACATTGACGTTCCCAATCCAAAATGCCCTTTTTACTCTCAACCTTATTCTTTTAAGCATTTGTTTTAGTCTTGTTCCTGAGCACAAGTCGTTTGGTCATGGATTCATATGTTATTTCAACCCTACCACATTGAATTCTTTCCTTGGCATTTTTCTTTGTTTAGATATTTCACTCCTTGGCCTAATTATATTGAGACTCTATGCATTTTGTTTAGAGCTTGTATTCTCTTTCATATTTGGAAATCTCATAATATTATGATATTCTAGAATGATCAAACTATTGCTTTATTCTCCACTAATGATAAAGTGTCTATTTTGTCTATTGTACGCTTATAGATTCAAGCTTAAGTCAAAAAGGTTTCCCTAGAATTTATTCATTTGTATAAATATCTCACACACTATGGGAGTGTTCATTACACAACGATTCAGGTCCCTCCCAACCCTTTGATGTTGTTGCCTTGGCCATCTACGCCTCACGAGCCACCTCCACAAGGACTGCATCATAAAATCACTCTCATAACCATCATTTCACCTCTCCCCGTGGTCACCCTTAAGCTCCATCCTCCTTTGGGTCGGGGCTGGAGTCCTCCTCTGTGAGGGAAGGTCATGGTAGAATCTCCATGTTGGGCCTCTCCTCGCCTGGAGATAAGATGTTTACCGGCTCTCCACCCCCTGGTTGGGAATTGTGGTGCCTTTGCACACGCAGATGCTAGATCAGGATGGATGGCAACTTGATCCTCCTTTGGATGAGCCATGAAGTGGATCTTGCATCCTTCCTCAAGATGATCCTCCTCCTCCTCCCGGGGTGGCAGCATGTGCTTTATGCTCTTTGGTTTGATGTAATTCACTTATTTTCCCTTGTGGCATGCTCTATCTGCCCTTTGGACATTTTGTGGTGCCTACGTGGCTTTTTTGTGGGACCCTAAGTTTTTCAGTCACCTTTGCATTTGTAACTCTCGTATATTCTTATTAATATGATGGGAAGTTCCAATAGTAAATAAATATTGTTGAAATTTAAAATTAAATGGAGGAAAAGTTTCTTTAAAGAGGGACATATAGCTAGAAGAGACAAATGACTTAAAAAATATTAAAAATTTATAAAACAAAGATTAAATCGAAGGGAAACAATGCCATTGGAAGAAAACACCTTGGGAAGGGATGAAAGAATGACATAGGAAGAGATGGAGGCATTGATAGGGAGAGCTTGATTTTGTTCTTACATACATTTATTCTCTCATGATTGTTAATTTTCTATAAGGCTTTGATGATATTTATGGGTTGTTATCTTATTTTTTTGAAATAATAAGTAGATCTCCATTTGTTAAAAATCTCAATTGTAATTTTGTTGTTTGAATTGAAACATAGTAGAAGAAATGAAAATATAATCATAAAATAAACTTGTACATATATTTAATAAATTAAGAATTGTGATTTTATTACAAAATCATTTTGACAACATTTTCATGTTTATTATTATGCTGAAATTATTGGCGAAATAAAACAAAATGTTGATAGTTTCACCCTTGAATTTTGGTTGGGGCGACTGCTTCTTAGAGAAATTTATGAAATATTTAATAATTTTCAATTCATAAATATTTTCTCGGATGAGACCTTGACTGGAGTTTTTTTACATTTTTTATAAAAAAATTACCCGAAAGAAATTGTCTATTGAGAAAATTTTTTTCTTGGTGCAGAAGAGATAGATGTCTTCCATTGCATGATACCACATAATAATAACACTAAATACTAGATAACTTAAAAACACTTAGAAATATATAAGCTAATATTGTTCAGAAAATTCTTATATGCAATATAGAACCACTACTGAAAAAGAAACTTTCATAGACATAAAACATATAGACATGCTAAACAAACAATAAATAGTTGATACACAAATTGCTTACTAGTTTTTTTCAATAGTGTATGCTAAATTGTTATTTTTATAGCCTAACACAGACCATAATATTGTAAGAAAACAAAAACATAAAGAATAGGCATAAATAATTTTAAAAATAGTAGGCATAAATAATACATGTAATTATACATATGGAATGCTTAGAAAATTCCAATATGTTTAGAATGGATGCAAATTATTGGATTTTTTTCTCAGTAATAGAATGTTTTTAAAATATAGGAAAATACTTAGAATGTATGTTAATTGTTTGATATAATTTTCAATTAATTTAAATGTTTGGAAAATTGTTTGCATACTTAAAATGTATGTAAAGGAGCTAGTAGTCTGAAATAGTTTTTTTTCCTTGTGGCCTATTATATGTTCATTACTTTGGGCACACACATTAGTTATAAAATCTCTCCCAAGAAGAACTTGTAATTCATATTTTGCATAATGTTAATCCAATTATTTTTATAGAGGCATACGAACCTCGACTTGAATTAGTGAAGACAAATTAACAGTGAACGGAAAGCATTGTGATCTTCTTATTACTAGTGTTTGTTTCTCCGTTGTGCTTTATGCTTATGGTTAGCTTAGAGTGGTTGTAATTCCTGAGAGAATTATGATAAGAATGTTATATTTAAATAAATTGTCATACTGAAACGTTAGTCATAGTACATTATCAACTTTAACCATGATAATATTAAGTAATGTTTATAAGCCAGCTATTGCTTCTTATGATAGGACTAAAAATTAGATTCTTGAACTATTGCAACCTACAATGCTAGGAAAATGGGTTGGGTTGTGCATGATATTCTCTATCTAATAAGAATTTGATTATACTTTAGTATTCTATATTGTTGGATCAGAATTCACAACGATTCTGATCCAACAAAATGATGAAGTGGTTCTTAGTCATACTTCTAGAAAATGGTGATCATGTCATTAAAAAGACTGATTTGTAGTCCAATAAATTAATGTAGAAGCCCCAAGTCTTATCATATTATATTGCTCCATCAATCCATGTTTTACATCCTAGATTGTGGGTGGAAGAAGAACTTCATGTGAGGATCAAATCATCTATATAGAGGAAGTATTAAATTTATTCCCATGTTTTTAAATATATATTGTAGGGTTAGAATGGAAATGAGTGAAATGATACAAAAGAAATAAATTGTACATCTTCTCGTTTCAATCTTAGGGAGCTTGTTCAAGACCATAATGTGAATGATGAAGCTTGTAAATAATTGAATAATCCTCTATAAAAACATGTAGATAATCCATGTAGATCTCCTCATAAAATTCATTATAAATAAATGTAGTCTTCACACCCACTTGATGCATTAATCATCTCTTTTGTGCATCTAATTAAAACACAAGGTGAATATAATCCATCATGGCAATATGGGAAAAGGGGAAAAACTATTATAATAGTAAATTGTTTAAACCTACGAAAAACCCTTTTCTATAAGATGGGTTTTATACTAAACAATACAACTACATGATATATATTCGGCCCTCAAAACCCACTTACAATGGACCAAATTTGTTCCTTTAGAAAGAGAAAAAAAATCCCAAGTGTGATTATTCCTCAAAGAAAAATACTCCTCAATCATGGCTATGTCCCACTCTGGTGTATGTTCTGCATCTAATTTTTTGGTATATTCTCTACGAAATGCCATGAGACAAAAGAGAAACCCTATATGTTTGTGAAATAGTTTGACGTGTTTCATAAGGATCCTTTATGAAGAATATACCTCCTTTAAAGTAGTTAAAATCCAATGAGGCATAAATTATGCACGAGAAGGTGGAGGTCATGGAGAAGGAACAACAACATTGAAATCATCATCAAGAAGAGTGGAATCATCAAGATGTGAAGAATAAAGAGTAAGTGAAGGATAATATATAGCTAAATTATAAATGCTGGTGAAATGCTCATCAAATTGGACATCCCCTTAGAAAAAATTGTGAGTGATAGAGTTAAAAAAATAAAATCCTTCACACCCTCATAATATCTAACATAAGTGAGTTGTTGACTATTCTTCTCATTGGATTTGCATTTTCATCAAGAATAAATGCTGAAGTCTCTCTACAAATAACTCCTCACATCGAAACATCAGGATTGGTATGAGACCAAGCCTCATCTGGTGTCATGTTATACACTTTCTTATGAGGAATGTGGTTTTGAACGTAGCTCACTATAGACTATCTCATCCTAAAATGCAATTTCCATATTATTAGACTAGATCGTGTTATTGGCGATCTCTCTCAAGGTAATATTTTTCCTCTTAACAATTCCATTTTGTCACAGAGGGTAGGGAAAATTTTACTGATCTTAAATAATATGATCTATAAAAACTTCATGAAAGGAATTACTAACATAATCCCCCATAATCTATGTGTAGCTTCTTGATAAGAAGTGTGGATTGCTTACCAAAAAATGCCTTGAAGTCCTTGAAGAGTTCAAACACTTCACCCTTGTATTATATAAATTACACCTACTACCGACATGAGATGTCATCAACGTATGTGAGGACATACTTGGCCACTAAAAAATTGAGTAAGGACATAAGGTCACTATGCAATAACTCAAGGTGATACAAACCTCATAATGTATTTTTTGGGGAAAAAGATCATGATGATGTTCTCTATGTACACAATCTTTACAAAAATCATCAATGCAATAAAACTTAAGTAAGATGAGCATCATATTTTGTGAAATCATCTTCTTAAAATACTTGAAATTCAAATTTCCAAATCATTCATCACAAATTTAGCACTAATTTCAAGGTTTTAGCTTTTGGTTTTTTGTGCTTCTGTCATTTTATAGGATTTTTAGCTTTTGTTACTGCAGTTTTTGATTTAGATCAAGTTTTCTAACAAATTTACTTAAGTTGTAATGAATGATTTTGTTTCCATGCTTTGTATTAGTTTGGGATAAAGCTTGTGTATTATCTTCTCTTGCACCATAGTGTGATCTTGAGAATCAAAAGTAACTTTAAACCTTCTTTTTCTAACATTAGAGTAAGTGGGAAATTTCATTGTTCATTTTTGTACTCAAGGGAAGGAATTTTCATAAAGCATTTGTATGATTCTTTTATTTCAAAAGATTTTTTTATAAACAATTGGGAAAAAGTTTGTGTATGATCTTATCTTCCACCATTGTGTGACCTTGAAAATCAAAAGCAACTTTAGTTTTCATTCATTAAAAAGCACTTGGATTAATTGGGAATGAAATTTGTACAAAGTATTATGGTGGTTATTTGATTTACAATTTTTTCATTATTATCTAGTTGGGTTTCTTATTGTGTATGCTCTTCTCCTGCATCCTTAGATGATATTGAAAACCAAAAACAACATTTAATCCTCTTTCTATGATATTTTAGATCTTTTTGAAACTACTAACTATTTGTGTGTAGGGCCTAACGATTGCCAAAGAAAGGAGATTCTAAAAAAACTCTAACTACACGTGTGTTACAAGTTGCCAATGGTGGTCTAAACCAAATTGCTTAATCCAAAAGATAAAAACACACCACATTATTCAACACACTTGTACTTGTAGGTTTTGGTTAAGAGCTATGGGTCATCCACTTTGAACTGGCTGAAGTGCCTTAGCATAAGCCATCATAACCCATAAGGATGCTCCTAGAAACCCTAAAGTAGTCCACACAAAAGGGAACGTACGTACCCAAAATTGCATGTGTTACATTGTCGGAAAATAGTTACCAAAATCCCCAATGATGATTCAAGTCCTTTCAAGAAGGTGTTCGAGCTCCAAAACCCATTCATAGTGTATATTTGTAGCCTAGACATCTTTACTTAGCCTTTCCATGCTTTTTTCACGATCCTCGCTTCTTTCTATGCATGTTTTGGCCTTTAGTGCTAGGACCACCACCCTACCTGGGCAGCGGTTCTGAAACCACCGCCCATGCAGGGTGAAGGTCCTGACCACTTCCCTACATAGGGAAGCGGTCCTTCCCACTTTTTCCAGATTCCATCATGCGTGTTTTTAACATGCGATGCTTCACTTAACTTCACTTTTAGGATGCATCGTGAGCCAAATTGTCTAAAAATAGTTTTGATTACTTGGTTCTCCTTCCCTCTTCTATTTTTAAATAGATTTAACTAGTTGGAACTACTTGTTCTTGCCTTGTGCATGAAGGCACATCCCAGCCCCAATTCTTATATATTCCATGCTTGTGTTCAAGAAAATGGCCTGAGAATTTTGTGTATCTTGCATTGTATTTCTGCCACAATCCTACTAGGAATTACATAGCCAAGCTCAGATATCTTGTGTTATCTCTCTTCTACTTACATTACAACCAGACTACCTTCAAGCTACCATTGCTCAAGCATCTTCTTTTGCTTTGATGTTATTGCATTCCCAATTCCTTGGAATCATATGAACACACAAAGAAAGAAAGGAACAAACTAAGGGGAAGGATACATATACAACCAGATTTTCCAAAGCTCTTGCCAATCCAAATTGGAATGTACGTTTGCTCTCTTCATTCATCAAATTGTCAATTTCAAATCATTGGTTTCAACTACATATCAAATAGAGTAGAAAAATTATCTATTTCAATTAATTAGGTAATTACAAGTAGATCAGATCATTAGAAATCTTTCTCTTTAACATTACTAGGGAAGTTGTGGAGAACAATATCTCTTCTAGGGTTATGATTTGTTCTTCACCTCTGAGGTAGGGTTTGAAGTGTTTTGATTAAATTAGATTAGTTGTTTTAGATTTAGATTCACATATCCACACAAGTAATTAGCTACATCTAGCTAATCATTTGTATTTAATTTGTTTATTAGATTAGACGCATTGCTTAAAAATAGAAAAGAACAAAAACATTTACTTTCACTAGATTAGCTTGCTTTTGTTGCTTTGTTCCAATATATTGTGAAAACACCAAAAACATAGATTAGATTTCCTTTGATAGTTAGCTTGTGTTACAATAATTATCCCAATTCAATCTACATGACCATCAATGGTCCACAACAAGAAAATACTTATGGTTATGATCCTTGGTCCCACAACCCAATGGGCCGGAATTGATAACTGACATTGATACAAGTTTACGTTTAACAATTTTATGCACACGTGCAACTTTTGCTGAGAAAATAGATCAACTAAACACACTAAACATCGCTACAAATAAATCCTATGATTATTGGACTGCTCCTAGCAATAGGGTTTGATTACGCACATGACCATACAAGGGCCACAACCTCCGAGTATTTGGTTGTGATCCTTAGGTCCCACAACCCAACGGGCCTACTAATCAATTGGATATTGATGTTGGTTTGCGTACATTGGTATTTAGATCCTCACCACTTCCACTAGACATTATTACATAATTTTCCATGTTGAACATAAAGCCGATCAGGCTAAGACTTTCTGGACTAGGCCAAAAAATTGCCCATAGTTCTGTAGCTCCATCACACCTCTTGCTTTCACTTCCATGACCTTATCTAGAAATCCACATGAGGTGCAGGTAGGTCACTTTCCATGTGTTCAGCAACCAACAAATAGAATCTCGGTAGAGCTCAACATTGATTGGATTCTTTGAATAGATATCATGTTTGATCGATCCATCACACAACTTTAGGTTAGGACAACATTCTTTTCCTTAGACTCATGAGATCCCGATATTGCGTGTTGAAGACATAAGATTGACCAATTAGCTTGTTCACCACCACCACATTCATATGCACTTCCATTATACACCGGTTGTCTCGGCACGACATCGAGAAGTCAGGTACAAAGAAGGTCACGTGTTGATTTTCTATCATACAAAATTGGTGAACCCAACGTGAAGAGCTAGTCTCTAAATGTTTCCACTTTTCCATTCACTTTCTGTTTTCCCTTTATTCAATGGGTATTCTTATACCCCCGAATATGTCGGGATTAGATGAATACGAGTCAACCCCTTCTCGGGTTATGACATATACAATTATCAAATAGGTGGAAAACAATAGTCACCTTCGCTCTCAACATGGGTAGATAATCATTCAAATGCTAAAAATCCTCTTCTTCAGGGAGTCAATGTTGGTTCTTCTGTATATATCCAGGGGCTTGACCAAATTACATAGGCATATCCACATGAACAGTCAAGTTCTAACAACATGAATTTCACTAGAGAAGCAATTTCATCTCCTCGGGTGTTGTTTTGACAACCCATTAGCATGTAATCGGACCAGCTCTCACATCTAGATGAGGAGTACTTATCACGGTACACTAGGAGTGAACAATGGTTCCAAAATATGAATTGAGATTTTGATAGGTTACAAGGACACAATGATGTCCTGCTTCAAAATAATAACACTACCCCTCTAACAATGGAAAACATTTCCAACGAGGGGTGACAACATAGTGAACAATTCATAGTAGGATACCACACTCCTCAACAACCTCCAAAAGTTCAACAACAAACACCTAAACAAACACCACCCCATCAACGGGGATTTCATCTCAGCATTAGTAGACAAAGTCAAGGAGTTAGAGCTTGCCCAAAATGCTCAAAGTTCATACATAGGGCAAGCAAGAACTTATCATTATCCACAAGGTTATGGACAAAGACCTACTGCAAAATGCTCCAATTTATGGGGCACCCCAAACCCTGGGGATTTACTAACTGGGATGGGCACCTTGGGTATGCCCCACATGCCACATATAGATATCTACAATAGGCACCAGCCGGAAGTGCGTTCTCAAACGCCATACTAGCCGGAAATGCAATGTTCCTTGGCTTTGTGCCTTTAGCTCCATATCAAAGTGGTCAACCCCCTACGTACACATGTACTCTAAATCACCACAAGGGGATATGTACACTTACCGGGTCCTTATGGTCATCCGTAGGGGATGCCATACACCCCAAAAAAATGTTTATGTTGTGTCATATCAGTAATCGATGCAACCACCACCTCCCCAACAAGGATCTTCAATGGTTGAAACATATGCAATGGGAACTTATTTTGAATATCTAAAGGAGCCTCTAGAATTTTCCATCTAGACAGTCATGCTCCTAAGACCCTTGCCCAATCTTCCAAAGTTCAAAGGGGGGCGATCCTAATGCTCATATCAAAGCTTACACAACGGCCATTCGAGAGCTGCTCCCGTGGGATGTGGTTGTTGTGAAGATTTTCCCTAAGATGCTAGAAGGCATCGCTCTCGATTGGTACTATAGGATACCAAAGGCTTCAATACACTCCTTCAAACAACTTGTGTCAGAATTTATTAAGGATTTTGATATGAACAAAATTTTAAGGACAGGAATCAAGAGAATTCCTTCATATCAAACAAGAGCACAATGAATTTGTAACCCACTTCATTCAAAGGTGGCAATAGGTCCTTTATTCCTCTGCAACTGCTCCAAACATGGACTAGATAGAACTTTGTGATTTATTCCTCCACTCCCTCAATAGGGAAACAAATGAAGAAGTTTAAAATTTCTTGCTAAGGAGCTACGAAGAAGTACTAGAGGGTGCTCTCTGAATTTACCAAGTAGCCATTGACAGTGGTCATAAGACTTACGGAGAAAATGAAAAGTTAGTCATTCCTAATCAAAATAACCTCGATTACTCCAACAACATGAAAAACAATCAAGGACCAAAAATACTTAATAAGAATCATGGAGTTACAATTGACGTTGTGGTGACCAACCTAAGAAACCTAACATTGTTAATGCTCCCAATACAAGCACCAAAAACAACAACAAAAATGGAAATAATTAGAGAAATAATAACTTATCACCATCGGTAAATACTATGGATTTTAATCTTCCTCAACAACAACAAAAACAACCTCAACAACAAAGAAAAATGTAGACCCAAGGCCCTAATCAATACCCAGGTGGGTATCCAAACCAATTCCAAAACCAAGGGCAAGGGTTCCAAAATTTTAACTATAACAATCAACAGTTGAATAATAATCGTAATTTTGGACCACAACAAGGTACAAACCAAAGGCCTCAAGATTATGATCCTGATTTATATTGTGGTTTCCATAGGGTTCGCGGGCATGATGTAAGAACAACATGCAATTGCAACAAGTTTTTACAACATTTTCTAGAGGATCAAAGACAGTTATTTGTTGATATGTTTTGGTGAACCCAACCACACCATCTCAGAACACTTACATGGGACATGTATCCCCACAGATGGTAGAATAGATCCCAATGGTTCAAACAAGGGTATTGTAATAGGAACCAATGATCATGAAGCCTCAACTTCATCAAACCCATAAGTGGCACCTCCTTTGGATGGTTGCCAACAAAAAAAAAAAAATTGTGGGATTTGTGGAATTAGACACTGAACCTTAGATTAATGCTGCCACTAGAACCAAAGACTATTCTTCGCAGCCAATCCCGATCTACCTGACTATATTAGATGACATTCGTGATACACTAAGCAAGCCAATAGGAGCTTATGACTTGATCAGTGACTTAAGACCTTCTCTCACATTTCCTTCTTGGATCTGTTAAAGAATTCCCCTGCTCACAGAGCCACTCTACTAGAAGCACTAGGTCTTGGTCATTTGATTAACATCACCCCTCCTCTAGAAGCACAAATAAACCATGTGGAATTTGATGTCTATCCTCTAGGGCAGCCTAAAAGAGATGTTGGATTTGTATTTGACATCAACAAGATGCCCATAGATGCTGAAATATATCGTAGAGGTGATCCGGCTTTATTTTTACAAGTTTGGATTTACAATAATTATGTAAAGCATGTGATGATTGATGATGGGGTAGTGGTTAACATAGTCCCCTTCTCTTTCCTTCAAAAGTTAGGTTACGGAGAGATAAATTGCTCCTCAACATGAAGCACGCTAAGAGGCTATGACAACCTCAAAGCAACATCGATCGACACTATAGTATTTCTAGTCACCCTTGGGCCTAAGATGGTGCTAACTGAGTTTTATATTATAGACCAGAAACCAAATATAATATGATCCTTGGCCATCCTTGGATTCATCGCATGAAGGTAATTCCCTCCATGTTGTTTCAAGGAAGTTAGGTTCCTGCATTTAGGGAAGGTCTTTATGGCGCAGGGTGATCCAAAACCCTTCGACATACATTTGGCTAACTTAAAGAAGAGGCCAGGGGTCCATTCTGAATTTGAGCTTCCTATGAATCAGTTAAACAAACCCACAAGTTTAGCACCACAAGAAAATTTGGTCCCTACAACAGAGTTAGAGGTCACATGACTGATTAAAGGCATTCGGTGGTCAAAGATGAAATTGTCATCATAGAGACAGATATCGTTAGGAACTACAACAAATATTATCGAGCTATTGGAAAAGGATTTACCTATTCTCATTTCATTTGATTCTATGGGTATGGGATACCCTGGGACTCGATTCTCTTCCAGCAGATGAAGTTTGTATGGTTGAAGTAACTGAGGTAAAGGAGGAAGATTCAAAGGATGATCCAATATCCATTTTTCCAAGTAACTATTGGACTCTCCATTTTGATGGAGCCAAGTGTCATTTTGGTGCCGAGGTAGGTGTGATTCTTACCTCTCCGAGGGAAGGATTCTACCTTTTCCTTCAAATTAAACTTCAAATGCACAAATAATGGGGCTGAATATGAGGCTCTTCTCCTTGGTCTCATTGTGGCCAAAAGAATGGGTGCTCTTAAGATCAGGGTACTAGGTGATTCACAACTAGTCACAAATAAAGTATTTGAGGTATACGAGACTAGAGCCAAACATCTACAACTCTAAAAGATAGCAATGTTGAACCTAACGAAGGGGTTTGACTTCATATCAATTGAAGCGATCCCACGTGAACAAAACCTTCTTGCAGACTCTATAGCAACTTCTGCCTCCCACTTTACTCCAAGTGGTGAGTTGGAAGATAAAAACTTCACGGTCTCGGTTTGTGTTGAACCCTTGGTTCGTAAAACACTAATTACCCCAATGTTGAAATACATAGAATCCGAGAATGAGCCTATTGTCTTAGATCACATTGATAGTAATGAAGAAACTCTAGGATACCTAAACACTTTTGCAGAATTACATCTTACGCATCACGAGGTTGATCTCTCTCTAATTCCACATTCTTCTTCCTATTTCGAAACCCCATGGTGGAGTCTTCCTCGGGAAAGGATCTTGATATTTATGAGGTAGGAGAAGAAGGGGATTTAGAGTTACCTCTAGCCCCGCTTGAGTTTGAGGAAGGAAATGCCTCCTTAATCGAGGGAATGATCGATATAAATATTGGGATACAGAGGAGGAACCAAATTTTTTGAAGATGGGATCCTCCCTAACTCTAGAGGAGGTAGAGATACATACCCAAGTCCTCAAGGAGCATCAAAAAGCCATCGTGTTTAGCTACAAAAAAATGATGGGAATTACACCACACATTGTAGTTCACAACCTCATCACCAAGCCAGATGCTAAACCAATTAAACAAAAGTCAAGGCCCATGAAGCCAAAGGTGGCCCTCATGGTGAAGGAAGAAGTGATGAAGCTCCTGCAGGTAGGATTCATCAATACAGGTCGACTACTCACAATGGGTGTCTAACATAGTCCCCTGTTCTCAAGAAGAATGGAAAGATTCACATTTGCATAGAATTTTGGGATATCAATAAGGCTTGTCCCAAAGATGATTTCCCATTACCATCCATCGATGTTATTTTTGACATAATAGTTGGGTTTGAATTATTGTTTCTCATGGATGGGTTTTCTAGGTATAATCAAATTAGAATCTCTGAAGAGGATCAGGAAAAAACTACATTTATAACTACTTGGGAACCTATTGTTATGTTGTCATGCCATTCGGACTTAAGAACATTTGGTGCCACATACCAACGAGAAATGACATATATATTCTATGATCTTATTCATAAGATTGTGGAATCCTATGTGGATGATATTCAGGAAAGGCCAAAAAATGCTGCGATCACCTAGAGGTGCTTCGTATCATCCTTTCTCACTTAATCAAATATGGCATCATGTTGAATCCAGAAAAATGTGTATTTGGTGTAATAGGAGGCAAGATTTTTGGGATACATCATATCTTCACGAGGGATTGATGTTGACCCAGCCAAAATCTAGGCATACTAGAAATGATTCCACCATCAAATGAGTCTAGCATCAGATCTTTTCTTGGGAAACTTGGTGCAATTCGAAGGTTTATCCCTGATTTGACCTTTTTTTTCACCCAATCAATAATTTTTGAAAAGGATTGCTGCATTGAGTGGATGGAAGAATGTAATGAGGCATTCGAGTTGGTTAAATGATTCTTATTGTCCCCTCCCATGCTCATGCCACCTAGGTCAGATCACCCTTAATACTATATTCATGAGCTATGGACATTTTTGCTAGCCTGCATGTTGGCTCAAGAAGATGATGATAAACAAGAACGTGTAGTCTATTTCATTAGTTAAACATTGCTTGATTATGAGACACGTTACACACAAGTAGAGAAGGAATGTCTTACTATAGTCTTTTGACAAAGTGTTTAAGACATTATATGTTGAATCAAGAAACAAGGGTTATTGTTAAGTTAGATCACTTATGGACATTCCTCACACAAGGATCCTTATCTAAGAAATTTGGGTGCTTCATAACTCTGATGGGTGAATTTGAGTTAACATTTGTTAATTAGAAATCCGTCAAAGGACAAATCATTGTGGACTAGTTGGCTGATAACCCATTGGATGGAGGTGATTTGGTAGATCTAAACTTCCCCGATGAGTGTGTATACTTCGTCAAGACTAGGCCCCCATTTTACGTGTCCATGGTATACGACATCATTAATTTTATAGTGGACCATACATACCTAAAGGGGAAACATCACAACAAAGAAGGTGGTTATGTGTCATTTCCACTAAGTATGTTATTTTGGAACAAGTGCTCTATCGTAGAGCCTTTGATGGAATGTTGTTAAGATGTGTTGACAAAAAAGAATATGAAAATATTATTTATGAATCACATAGTGGAGTATGTGGAGGTCACTTTGGTGGCCATGCCACTACTGGAAGATACATCGGATGGGCTATTTTGGCCCACTCTAGAGCATGACACAATAGAGTTTGTGTGCAAATGCCATAAATGTCAAGAGTTCTCCCACGAGATCCACATACCGACACAAGCTTTGCAACCAATGCAACCCCATGGCCCTTTTCCACATGGGGCCTAGATTTGATAGGGAAGTTCTCTCCCTCATCAACAAATGGCCATAACTTCATAATCACGGCCACATAGTACTTTACTAAGTGGGTAGAAGCCATGCCTCTTACCACCGTACCTGGGTCTGTAATCGCTAAGTTCATCTTGAACTAGATCATTTGTAGGTATGAGTTCCATAGGTCATTATCTTAGATAATGACACATCTTTCAAAAATGACGAAGTATGTGAATTGTGTGCAAAGTTCAAAATAAGTCACCACACGACTTCTCTTTATTATCCTTAGGCCAATGGATAGGCTGAGGCTATGAATAAGACATTAAAGTCCATCCTCCTTAAGACCGTTAAGGAGAACAAATGAGATTGGCATTTAAAGCTTTTTCCGGCCTTGTGGGCCTATCGGACATCAGTTAGAACACCAACAGGGGCAACCCCTTTTCTTTGGTGTTTGGTGTGGAAGCGGTTTTACCGCTCGAAGTGAAATACCTAGTCTCCGTATTTCACTACCGCAAGGAATCCGGGAGAAGAAGGCTATCGAGAAGAATGAATCTCTCGTTAGAAATTCTTGATGAGGCTAGACTCAACGCTGAACAATGACATAACATTTATGCTAACCGGATGGCTCGAAAATACAACAAGAAGGTCTACGAGCATGAAATATATGAGGGATATTTGGTCTTAAGACTTGATAACCGGATAGACAAAAATACTGATGAAGGAAGGAAATTCAGACCTAGGTGGTTGGGTCCATATTGAGTAATAGAAGACTACAAAAATGGGGCATTTTACTGTGTACACTAGAGGGTGAGGAGTTTAGTGAATCTATGAACTCTCTTCACCTAAAGAGGTACTACGCATGATCCATTAACATTTTCATATGTACATTACTGCATCTACATTACATTTTCATCTACCAATTCATTCTATAAAATTGTGATCAAGGGACTTATTCTTATAGCAATTCCTAAAAATTCTAAAAGAAACAACAAAACATTCAAATCATATCTCTTCAAATTTTCATGGTCTCATCAAATGTTTCTGAATCATGTCATTAGTCCAAATAGGATAAGACAAGGTTTGACCAGTAACCATACCAAGGCCTACACACTTGGTTCTACTTTTGGTCTCTTTCTAGGTTAGGTGTCTTTTCCCATAGTATTTTCTAGAAGCTTCATGGTGTCACATCTATCCCATATGTATCTCTTTGGAAATAAGAACATTCTAAACACTTTGCTTAAATAAGTAAGTCAAATGCAAATCCACAGAAATTTTTTATTTTACACATTTCTTTTCCCTACCAACCTTTGGTGTTGAGCCTACATCTCTTACTAGTGATGTAGGGTTGGAAAGGAGAGAAATTCCCTTACTCACCTATGCCTTGTCCATGGTGATGAGCCCATACTTCCTATTGGTAGCATGGGGCAAGGTGTAGGGGTATCTTTGATAAAATTGAAAGTTAGAAATAATCCATTCAAATATTGTGAAATCATAAGTCAAAAACAAAGTGAGTTAGATGTCCAAAATTCCAAAAGAGTTTAAAACCTCAAAACCAGATTTTGTCAACCAAGTGGCCATCTACGGATCTAAGTCTAGATAAACTGGAAAGCAAATCACATTCTAAACTATGAAGTAACTTGAGTAGGGTGAGGTTGTAGTGTCTCAATTTGGTTTGTCAAACCATTATCTTTCCCTCATCATTACCATTCAATAAATTTTCATAACTTGCACCCTTTTCGGCTCTTGGTGTTGAGCCCTTACATCTTACTAGTTACGTGGAGTTAGGAGTGGGGCAAGTACATTTACTTATCATATCATTATATCACCATGTTTTTCCAAGACAACATGAAGTATCAAAGATTGCTTAAAGAAACTAAAGTTCAACATCACATTGTGTTTGCATTATCATATATCAACATTATAAAATACAAAAAGAAATCATTCTATTATCATTCATACCCACTGCATGCATTTTGAAAAGCATAGAAAAATGGAAATTCTAAACATCTAGAGTACACATGAGAGATAAGCCAAAAGAAAGTCAACTCAGATACAATGGATTACCGAACCAAAAATAAGAGTTTGTATATATCATGGTGAGTCAAGTTTGTATACAATGCCATCACACACTAGGTGTGGTCAAAACACTCACAATGAGCCCGAGATATACAAAAAATCATATAGTGCTCGAAAAAATGGAAACAAAGCAATAAACAAGCCCAATATCCTATCAATCCTGTGGGATCCCTCGGATGTGCACACGACCACGTCCAGGGCTCCTATTGTGGCTATGACGACACTAGGAATGAACCGAATGGTGTGAATGCTCATGGTGGTGGCCACCAAGCTGTGGTCTCACTATGGGAATGGCTCCGCCTCATCAAACAATTGACGGTCTCATATCCGGCCACTTGGGTATAAAGGAGGTCACCACCTCCGCTATCCTCCAAACAGGAGAAAACATGTCAGTGTGTTTGCCGGTTGCTAATGGCTGGCCTGAGTTAGTAGTCAACTCGGCTCGGGTCTTCCTTGAGAGGGGATCAACAGGATGTCCACACACACTGTCAAATGAGCTCTCGCCACTCCTATGTAGTTCTGCAAGAAATAACATAGGAAGAAACAATGAGTTAGAAAACCACAAAACACAAATAAAAAGAAAGTACCAAACTAACATTTCCAACTAACAAGGTTAAGAGAAGAGTATTAAACATACTCGGATCTCTAGGAATCCAAGTAGGGTCAGTGGTTGTTGTTGCTGATGTTATTGGTGGTTGTGGGGCCTCCCAAATCCAGAGGATAAATGTTATCCTATCATGTACTCATCATCTCCCTCCCCACCTTGAGGAAGTGTCTCCTCTGAGACCAAGGTCTCTCTCTCGTGCTCACCTCCTCGTGTACTACTCTCAGCATATCCTGAGTGTTATGCCACTCATGGTCACTCTCCTCCTCCTCCATATGGGCTATGTCACTAGTCCCAACACCGAACTCCTCATTTCTATGTACCTTGGGATATGATATTATAATGAATATGGGTTGATGGAGATGCCAACATGTGGCACACATCCCCTTAGTTATATGGGTTCACATAGGAATTAGTTATATTGGGTAATGAGTCGGCCTACATTGGGATTAGGTGTTACCCATCCTATTTAAAGGATGTGAGTATCATTATGAGGGGGTATGAGTTGATTATTATACTTGGTAGAGGTATATTGGAGGTATTCCCTCGAAGTGGATTCCCATCTTGGGATATTGTGGAGTTACTCCTTCCTTAAGGAGCATTGTATGGTGTTGCCCTACCTTAAGGGTATTATTCTACATATATTGATTATTTGGGAATCTTAGCCCACCCATATATCTTGTGTTGTGTTATCTTCTAAAATTTATTGATTTATTATATGCAAAGTTCTTATCAAGTGGTATCAGAGCGTCGATTTTGGCAAAAATTGGGTCCAAACCCTAATTTTAGAGATTCATATATATTTTGAAATTGGATGTGAATTTTTTCTCAAATTTTTACCACAGTTTTAAAATAGTTTCAGAAAGCTACAATCAAATTTTATAAATTTTTGAGGTGTTTTGTGGAAGTTATTGCATTTTTAGGGTTTCACCTAAATTTGCTCCACAAGCCGCAATTGTAGGATTTTTTCTAAATTTTTTACATTTTCGGAAACCTCTCAAAAATTAAATTGGGGTTTGTGTTATGTGATTTCTGATTTTTTTCCGACCTTTAGCTGAAAGGGTTAGAATAATTTTGATCAAAAGGGTCTATTCCTAAAACCCTAGTTTTGTGGATCATGGGGATGGTAACTTTTTTTGGAGATGACAGGATTGATGCTAGAGAATGGTGGAAAAAATTTAGGGATAAATTCTCTAAACCATCAGATATTTGGTTATTCAAGTTTTGGATTAGTGGCCCTACACATATTTGGTTTTCTGAGTTAGAAAAGGAAAAGTCTAATTGGTCTTTGGAGGAACTGGAACAAGTTTTCATGGACAGATGGGAAACAAAAGAAGAAAAGCAAGAGGAAGTAGAAGAATTTAATGATAATAGTGAGGAAGAGGAAAGAAGAAGAAGAAGAAGAAGAAAATGTTGAGGTTGAAGCTGCTACACATGATTTAGAAGGAGAGACAACAAATCGAGATACAAGTTCAAATAATGCATCTCCAAGGAAGGAAGCTTCAATATTTCAGTTTGAAGGGCACATTCAAAGGAAAAAGGTAATTTTTTTCATAAACCCTAGCAAAAAATATAACTTCATCAATATGGATGTAGCTCAACATCTACATGTTCAAGCAAAGCATATCAAGGAATCTCAAATGGATGGTAAGAAGATTCAAGTTTTTGAAGATTTAAAGCTTTCTATGGATAAATATGTTTTACATTCAGATTTTTATGCTTTAGATATGGATGGTATGGATATTGTTCTTGGATATCCTTGGTTAGAGACATTGGGAACAATTAATATTAATGTGCAAAAGAAATTCATGAAATTATGGTACAAGAGAAAGAAAATTACATTGCAAGATATCACACTTAGCAAGGAAAAAAGTAATGTAAAATTGGATCATGAAGATGAATTTGAAGATGGTGAAGAAGGGAATAAGGATGAATCAGAAGGAGAGGATGAAGAACATGATGAAAAAGAAAAAATAATTCATCTACTCAAGGGAAAACAAAAATAACAAACAAGGTGGAAGAGAAAAATAAAGTTGAAGAAAAGGTTGATAAGGTTGAGGATACTAAGGTTGCACCATATAGACACCCACATCATCATGAGAGAAAAAAATCATGGGGTCATGCTAGGACACATAAGGGAAAAAATCTATATAGATATATAGGGAATTGGAGGAGCAATTATCAGGGCTATACACAGAATCAATGGAGCAACAATTATATGAAATGGAATCATAGGAATAATTATTATGGATATGCATGGATGCTGAGGAGGAATGCATATGTACAAGGATGGAATCATATGAGTGCAAGGGAATATGGAATCAGGTTTGGAGAAACATCACCCATTAGGATCTCATATGGGTGGTTGGATGATCGAGCATGGTGACTATTGTGCAATAATTTAAATCACACTCATTATATGGCTTCTTCTTATGTTTTGAGATGAAACATGTCAAAGAGGGAGGCAATGCTATGTACCTTGGGATATGATATTATAATGTATATGGGTTGATGGAGATGTTGACATGTGGCACACATCCCCTTAGTTATATGGGTTCACATAGGAATTAGTTATATTGGGTAATGAGTCAGCCTACATTGGGATTAGGTGTTACCCATCCTATTTAAAGGATGTGAGTATCATTATGAGGGGGTATGAGTTGAGTATTATACTTGGTAGAGGTAATTGGAGGTGTCCCCCTCGAAGTGGATTCCCATCTTGGGATATTGTGGAGTTACTCCTTCCTTAAGGATCATTTATGGTGTTGCCCTACCTTAAGGGTATTATTCTGCATATATTGATTATTTGGGCATCTTGGCCCACCCACATATCTTGTGATGTGTTATCTTTTGTAATTTATTGATTTATTATATGCAAAGTTCTTATCACTCATCCTTCGTCTCCTCTCCGAATGACTCCTCCTCAATCTCGTCTCTATGTGCTCCTCAGAATTGGAGTCTACATCAATGGGCTCATCCTCCTCTCCGCTGTGAGTAGGAGAGGCCACAATCTAAAGAAAAGGCACTCGAGGGACACCAGCTGCCCATTGAGCACATACCACACACCTAACTACAATGGGCACACCTGGGGTAACCACTATCCAGCCGGGATCTCCTTTAGGGCCCTTCCGAGCCTCCTAAATGGTCTGTAGACTGGTACCACTAGGGGAAGCATGTCAACATATGGGAGGCCAAACTATTGAGGAACTTGATCAAATGGATGAGTCTCAACTCTCCTATCCTATCAACTAACTGACCTGTGGTAGAGCAAGCTACCACTGTGGTCACCTCCTGTCCCCATAACCCTGCCATATCCTGGTAGGGTGTGGCAACCATGTCTACCATGGTCAAGGAAGCCACTAGCTAGTGTGGCATCCTAAGAACCGACATAGTTATCCACCTCACTGCCCGACAACCCCTGGATCCAATACTAGTATTCCCCTTCCATAAGGGGTGATGTGCTCATAAACCCAGCTCATAACAAGAGTGGGGTGGCTCAGTGACTACCCCTGTAATCAGACTACCCTATACAAGTCATGATAGGTAGTCCCAAGAATGTCTGCTCCCTAGGCGTATGTGTAGTCATGCCCCTTGATTTGTGTAATAATAGGAGCCCAGTAATATAGAAGGGTGTCACCCCCTTGTCCCCGATCAATCGGGAGGACAAGATGCCCATGATGGCTCTCCAGATGATACGAATAGGAGTAGTATCGATAGACTAGACCTTGATTCCCTTCTTTGAACCAAATGAGACACCAACATCTCCCATGTAGGTGGCCCACTGAGTCATCGCAGCCCTGGATCTGCTGTCTCTAGAGTCAGTCTTCTCCCAAGTCTCGGGAGTCCAAGAATGCAGTATACATCCTCCAGGGTGATGGTCCACTCACCCCTAACACACACTGGCAACCAAAAAGTATTTGCTTCCTAGTAGGAAAATAAGTCACACAATATGTGACTGGTAGGGGTAACATGGGGCACCCAGAAATCTGCCAGATATCCTCCCTTTACAAAATGTCCATCTCACCCTGGGTCAGCTGATCTAAAATCCCAGGGAGCCAATCACACTCCCTCTCCCGACTCTAAAGCGTATGTACTCCTCCTTCTGCATTCACCAAAACATTGGAAAAGAGCAAGTTAGTAACATATAAAAATATAATCTCACCAAAAACATGAAAAACATCAAAAATCCAAAAAAATTCAAGTTAATGCACATTTTGGTCATTTGTTTGAGAACTACCACCGAGTGTAGGGCCTATTTTCACGATAGGAATATGCTCTTTGGGTAGTCTTGAGCCAATTTTCAAAATATGCCCTTAACCCTAAAAATGCTCAAAAACACAAAAATGACCATTTTGGACAAAATAAAAGATTGCCCTATGGGCGCCCCCTAGAGACTCATTTAAGACAATTTTTTTAAAAAATAGTCCCCCTAGGAAAACTTTTCAAACATTTTACATTTTAGGTATGAAAAGGCAAAAGTGAAAAAAACCAACCTTAGACTATGTTGGTTGATCTCCCACTCATGGAGGCATGATCACGATCTCGTAATGGTCATTTTGGTTGTACTCTCATTGAAAATGGTCACCGTGGGTCCAAAGCTCCAAATTCACCAAATTGAATATGCACAAATGAATTAAAAATGAGTTGTTTTATATATATGTTGTTTTGACCTCGTTTTGAGTGTATGTGTTTACAGGGTTGGAGCGTTGGCGTAGGTATATCTCTATATCCCCACACAAATGGTAAGTCCTCTTGTCGTTTTAATTTAGTGTTTATTTTTTGATATTTTATCTATCTACACTTGAGTCTTCCTTTTCTCTTGCTTTGATTAGTGGGAGTTTAGATGACATGACGTTTTGACACATGGTTGCATTTTAGGTATAGCTTCCAACTCCCATTTCGGGAACGCCATACTTGGATTCTACGTTTTATGCCTTTTCATGGCTAAGACGCTTCTCCGAGGGGGCAATATGTATGCACCCAAAATTGCATGTGCTACATTGTCAGAAAATGGTTACCAAAATCCCCTAATGATGATTCAAGTCCTTTCAAGAAGGTGTTCGAGCTCCAAAACCTATTCGCAGTGTATATTTGTAGCCTAGACATATTTACTTAGCCTTTCCATGCTTTTTCCAGCTCCCGCTTCTTTTTGTGCATGTTTTGGCCTTTAGTGCTAGAATTGCCACCTTGCTAGGAAGTGGTTATAAATACGCCACCTAGGTAGCCAAATTTTCTAAAAATAGTTTTGGCGGCGCAGAACCTATCCGTTTTTCCAGATTCCCTTCATGCGTGTTTTTAACATGAAATGCTTCACTTAACTTCACTTTTCACTTTTAGGATCCATGAGCCAAATTTTCTAAAAATAGTTTTGATTACTTGGTTCTCCTTCCCTCTTCTATTTTTAAATAAATTTAACTAGTTGGAACTTCTTGTTCTTGCCTTATGCATGAAGGCACATCCTAGCCCTAGTTCTTATATATTCCATACTTGTAGGGTTTCAAGAAAATGGCCAAGTATCACTGGCTAATCATTTGTTAAGTTTATTAGAAACGCATTTCGAGAAAAGAAAAAAAACATTTACTTTCACTAGGTTAGCTTGATTTTGTTGCTTTTTTCAATATATTGTGAAAACACCAAAAACATAGATTAGATTTCCTTTGATAGTTAGCTTACATTACAACAATTATCCCAATTCAAACTACATAACCATCAATGGTCCACAACAGGAAAAGACTTACAGTTTCATGATCCCTTGGTCCCATAACCCAATGGGCTGGAATTGATAACTGACATTGATATAAGTTTACATTTAACATTTTTATGCACACCTACAAATTTTGCTGAGAAAAATAACTAAAAACACTAAACATCACTACAAATAAAGCCTAGTATTATTAGAATTCTCCTGGCAACAAGGTTTGATTATGTGCATGACCATACAAGGGCCACATCCTCCATGAGTATTTGGTTTTGATCCTCATGTCCCATAACCCAACGAACGTTCTAATCAATTAGATATTGACACTGGTTTGCGTACACTGGTATTTATATCCTCATCACTTCCACTAGACATTATTACACAATTTTCCGTGTTGAACAAGCACAAGTATTTAAAGCTAAGACTTTATGGACTAGGCCATAAAATTTCCCATAGTTCATGTAGCTCCATCATGCCTCTCACTTTAATTTCCATGAACTTGTCTAGAAATCCATATGAGGCACCTACAGGTCACTTTTTGTATGTTCAACAACCAATGAATAGAATCTCGATAGAGCTTGACATTGATTGGAGTCTCCGAGAAGCTATCATGTATGATTGATCCATCACACAACTTTAGGTTAGGAGAACATTCTTTTCTGAGACACGCAGATCTTGATATTGTGTGTTGAAGACATAAGATTTCCCAATTAGCTTGTTCACTACCACCACATTCACATTCACTTCCATTCTACATTGGTTGTCTTGCACGACCTCGAGAGGTCGGGTGCGAAGAAGGTCACGTGTTGATTTTCTATCATATAGGAACCTTGTGGACAAAATTGGAAAGTGCTCCTCTACCCAATTGATTAGTATGCCTAGAGAGATTAAAGTAAAAATTATCTTCATGCAACCCTAGTGAGATGCAAATGAACGTAATTTATTACTCATTATATTGAAGGGGTAAAACAAATATGAGATACTCCAAGGTTTAGTCAGTATGACTTCCTTGGAAAACCGCACTCGTAGAGATATTTTATGACACCTAGAGAGTAAACCAATAGGAATCTTGTGGCTTGGATCCAATTTGACTTTATCCATCATGTTTTATAGATCTCTCACAACGTGAAAACTGTTTTGGATTCAAAACCTTGTTATTTGAACAAGGGGAGAGTCCATAAAAGTTGAAACCATGTGTTATTTCATCACGAAACTTACGAAAGGTTACTTTGTCCTAATTTTTCACTTGTCCTAAGATAAGGTGAAACTCTGTTGAAGTTACACTTAGTATTTTTCATCACCACTTGGTCTAATCCTTTATTTTATTGTTTCCCATTTAGGACAAAAGGAAAAAAAATGCGCAGATACTGCTACAAATAATTATGTCCACCACTTTTTTAGTCTACTTACATGATCATGTCATGACAGGAATGTAAGTGTTAAAAGTGTGAATCATACATTTTCATGTTCTAGTAGGACCTTTTTATCACACCCATATTGAGACTCATTATCATTGTAATTAAGTTATCTTATCATTGAACTCCTTTAAGTTGTTACGCTTCCCAGATTATGGCCATACAATTTTGATACCTATGTTTCGTTTCCATTTGTGAAACTCAATCTAAGTCTCTAATTTGTATTGTTATCCTACTCGCATACATAACAATTTCTTGATATAATTAGGTTTAGTTGTGATCCTAACATTTCCTTGAGTAATTTAGAGTGTTAGTGTTACGTTATTCACATTGTGATAACATCATTTTATACTAAAATCTTGCTTTCATTGCAAAGCTTGATTAAAGTGTCTAAATAGTGTTGTTACGCTACTCACATTTGTAATTTCCATTTTCAAATACTTGGACTTTGTTTGTGTTTAAAACTATTTTTTAGTATATCTTATAGGGAGATCGCATCAACACTTTCTTAGTATTTAGGTCTTATTTATTTTAAACTTGACCTAAGTGGTGATATTGTGTTGTCATTATTTTCACTATACCTATCTTGGAAAATGTAAGGAGTATATTATTTTTTTGATTGGATTTTAGTCTTATACGTAAATATATTGTCCTAGATACTTCTTGTTAGATATTACTGTTTCAAGGTGTCATTATTTATTCTTTGGTTTCATTGGTTCATATTGATCCTTTGGATTTGTGAAAATTTGTTATTCGACATTATTTGTGACAACTTGACATCATTATGCTGCATAAATTTACCTAGGGTCCATTTTAGTCAACCTTCGTGAAATCTTTTGCGTTATGCCTCCTACTACAAGAATGGGGCATCAAAAATTAGGAGTAGGTCCCTTTGAAAATGACATGGTAAACCCACTTTTTGAAGACAATATCATGATTGATCATAGTGGTGGTGAAGAGAACTCTCCTCGAGTGGACTTTGAGTTTAATCCTACCCAAATTGATAATTATTCATACCAAAATAGACATGAAGTTCTTATGTGTGTCGTAGAGTTAGGAGCCAAGTTACCATCTATAATTGATCCTTATCTTATTACTGGTATGGTTCATGGGGAAGAGGAATAAAAACTTCCTCCTTGTAATATTAACGACACCGTAAACCTAGGTCATGCCTCTACTTCTGGTCAACAGAATGATGGGGAGATACCTTTACAAAATGATGGATGATATTGCATCCCCATTTTCAGAATTCATTATGAGGACCATGAAGAGCATGCTCATTATGAATAACCTTATCTTCGTGAAATTCGTAAAGAAATACCTACTCAAGAGGTAACTTTAGAACAATAGGTACAAGCTCTCACTCGCCAATTGGCTAGTTTGACTTCACATGTAAATAAGGAACAACCAAAGGCTCCAAAATACGATAAACCTAAAGATTCATACCACAAAATATATACCAACACTCCTTGTAATGAGATGTGTAAAGACACTTATGAGGACTTGTATACAGACAATAAAGGTGGCAAAACAACTACACTTAACCACTTGTATAGGCCAATTCCACCCACATAGGACAAAATTTTCAATCAAGAGTGGTCATCCATGAAGACTACCCTTATATATTTACAAGAAGGCCATATAGGTTGTAGAAAAAAGAATAAATTTGAGGATTTATGCCCATATCCCTTTCATAGGGCTATATTGCAGGTACCTTTCCCATGTCATTTTTATTGTCCCAAGTTTGACAAATTGTAGTGCCCACAATTTCAACAACAAAGTACAATAGTAAAATTTGTAGAATAAATTTTTTTTCTTTCATTGCTCATAACACAACACCACATGGGCTCAAATAGAAAAATTCAACAACACATAAGACACTTACATAATCATGGACCCACATAGACAACATGATAATACCGGTGCAAGTCAATACCACACTTTCCCTAATGATCAATTACTAGAAATGATCCAACCACAAAAGAGACCCAAGGATTGGCAATTCCACAATGCGTCATTACCATGGTTATATCCTAGTTATGTTTAAAATTCCAAGAGCATTTATCATGTGAAGATAAATTCCCATTACCAACCTGTATATTTTTAATTTTGGTTCTGATTCAACTCATAACAAGAAATATTATTTTCCACATATTTAATGCATACAAAACTTTTCATACTCGTTTTTATGTAAGGGTTCTCAAATATGTTTTTTAATTTAAATGCTACACTCATTACACAAGGGGAAATGACATGAAGTTAAGGGGAAGAAATGTTAATATATAAAGTAGATTTAGAGTCAAGTTACCTCTTCCTATTAACTTCCCTCTACTTGTGGTACTTTATATTCCGTGATAGCTGATATAGTTCACTAGTTGGTTTGAGTCAATTCCACATTTTCACATCCTGAAATCTTATTTATTTATATATATCCTTAAGATTTTATGTTTTCTCAAAAGTTTAATCTCACCAAGGGAAATTCATATTCATTTTTAACAACATGAGAATGCCCATTCAAGTCGTAAGAACTTCAGGTATGATGTTATTCTTAAATGAAAATGTCATTTGCTCTTATACTCTTTTCACTTACACCGTACCTTGGTCTCACTTTGGTCCCACTATTAGCATTATTTTTAGGACATTTGTAAATCAAATAAGACATAATTCACACTAATGGATTCAATACTACAAGGAGTGCAACCTAAAATCAGACAACTCATTTCATTCCCCTTATATACTCATGTGTTAAATGCATATTACAAGCAAGACATATAATACAACTTTCATGCCTTTCAAATACCTTCTACGGAACTATTTCAATCGTTTTCTAAAAATGCATCATAGTTTCTTTGAATAATAACCTTAAGAGGGGTCCCACAATCTATTATTTTCAAAATCATTCTAAATTCAACACTATACCCTACTATAAGACAATAAAAGAGAGTTCTAATATCTGTACATCACAAAATTTTTGAGAAACACGAGGTAAATCACTATTAAACACTAAGGGAATACTTTGATCTAATAAGGACAAAATGGATTCAAAAACAAGAGTAGATTGTATGTAATTTGACACATAGAATCCACTTGTGTCATTTAAATCATGCCATGAGATCAATCATAGGAATAACACCAACTACTTTTGCATGGTTTTGCAACTCACTATGGTGCCAAGGGAAATTACACACATGGGGCTATGAGACCAAGTTTTCAATTTCTCCACTTCTCTTTAGTCAACATCTTCTAAATGTAATTTTGTTTTGCTAAGAGTTATTTACAATTTCCACCCACAAGTTAACTTTTTAATCAACCAAGGTTTGGTTTGATTCCAATTGCACTCAAGGACCTACACCCTGTTTGTATATCAGTTTAAGGTATGAAGACATATTTATCCTATACATCCTTTGTAAAATACCAAGGTGTTATGTTGTTACTAGCCAAGGTAACACACTTATATTTGAGGAACTAAATAAATCATTAACAAGAGTTTAATGCATAGTAAATCTAGTTCACTAACTCTATTTTTGTCATCTGGATCCCACAAAGAGTTCATGCGATGATGAAGTTAATCCTAGATCAAACTTCATAATAATTTGGTTACCTATGAGGATAACAAGGATGTTTTAGTTCTACTTACCCCATATATGGTAAGGTCTCACCGCATAGTTCGTGCTTCAAAAAAGGACTTTTAAGTTATAGAAACGGTCTTTCAAAGACTTTTCTTAGGAGTACTACAAGAAATATAGACGTGAGGATCAAATTATTTCCTATAATGATAGTGTTTTCTAACTTGGATGTGACTAGATTGAGAGGGTGGGTACAACAGAGGTTAAATACTAACTTCATTTATATGGTTTAATAATAACAAGTTACTACCATACATTTTTAGTTTATGTATGAACCACAATAACTATCCGAGAAAATATTGCTTTGATCATCTAAACCATAAGAAGAACATTTAAAACCAAAATAAGTTAACACCTATGAAGTAAACATTACATGTTTTACCCATTAACATTGTCTATTATCTTCCTATTTTATCTAGCTAACCTAGTTTGTCCTAAATTCCTCATGTATCACTCCTACTAGCATTCAAAGGTTAGCTATAAAACAAAGCAACTACAAACCAAATAGTTTTCTAGGTAATGCTTAAAACATAAGAATCTTAGAGGAACAAATTTTTTGACACACTAATTTTAATAATGCATTTATTTTTAATTCAGTTATATCTAGCATTTGTAATATATCTCAAAGTACAAAATTTTAATGTCATCTCACTTATTTCAACATATCACACTCTTAATCCAGCTTGTCTCAAGTACTTGCAACCAACGTTGCGTCAGTCTTATGACTAGTAAGGAAATCCCTTATACTAAAGCATGAAATAACATATTCATGAGTTCAAGTAATTATAAAACAAGGAAAATAAAGAGAGAGAGAGAGGTCATTGCATCACAGAGTCAAAATTTCACATTCCTTTGTACATTTTCTTTTTCAATTCTAGAGAGAAAGGAAGAGAGAAAAAGTTTAAAATTCATTTTCTTTTCTATTTTCCATATCATAACAACATACATCACTTATCCATGTTCATTTATTTTTAAATCCATATACATATTCAAAACCAATCAAAATTTCATATTTATTTCCAAAGAGAGAGAAGGGAAGAGAGAGAAAAGATTATAATTTTCAAAAACCATTCATGCAAGAAATTGAATACTTCTTACTCTATAAAGTATGAGAATATATTTAAAAAGGTTCTACAAGTAATTTGAAACCAAATGGGTCCCTCAGAAGGTTGGTCTAGATGAAGCTGCAAGTTTCTTAAAGTTGTCTTATGAGGCCATAAATTGGCCATAAATTTCCATTCTTTTTCCTTATAAGTTATCTTTGAAAGTGGATTTAAATGTAATCTTGGGACTTATAGTTTTCTTAAGATAGAATATAGGATATATATCTTGTTCATTCTTTAGAAATATTTTGTTATCTATTTTGTTGACTAATCCTATTGATTATTTGGGAAAAGATGCAAAGTCTTGTGTATGCAGGTCATAAAGGAAAGATAATGCTAGTATTGGGAAAAATGGAACTGATCATGAACAATACATCTAAACTCAAATATGATTTCATATTCAGATTCCTCTCAAAAAATTATGCAATTTCAAAAAAAAGAATCATCTCAATCTGAGATCGCATGCAAAAGTTATAGCTATTTTAGTTAGCTTGAAACCATTGGATTTAGCTCCAAAACCTACATCAACAAAGTAACGTTAGCTTCGAAACTGTAAAGTTAGCTACGAAACCTACAAAGTTAGCTCGAAACTTGCAACGTTAGCTCTGGAACCATTGGAGTTAGCTCCAAAACATATAAAGTTAGTTTCAGAACCATTGGATTTAGCTCTAGAACCTACATCAACAAAGTAACATTAGCTCTGGAACCATTGGAATTAGCTTTGGAACTTGCATCAATAGAGTAACGTTAATTCGAACCTACATCAAAAGAATGAAAGTTTTTGAGGAATTGTGAAAAATCAGAGAATCCAATGGGAAATGTGAGAGGTTTTTTTCATAGAAATGTGTTTAACAAAAACCTCATTCATATTTTCTACAGGTTTTACCAATGAAGAGAAATCTAAATTTTAGTGAGCTGCATTCGAGGAAAAAGTGTATAAGAGACAAGCACTAAAAGTTCCATAAACAGAAACAAAAAATTCAAATGGAAAATATGAGAGAGTTTTTTTTCATAGAAATGTGTTTAACAAAAACTCATTCATATTTTTACAGGTTTTACCAATGAAGAGAAATCTAACTTTTAGTGAGCTATAGTCCGAGGAAAAAATGTATCAGACGAGCACTAAAAGTTCCATAAACAAAAATAGAAAAGTCAAATGGAAAATCGAGAGAGGTTTTTGTTTATAGAAATGTGTTTAAAAAATCCTCATTCAGATTTGCTACAGGTTTTATCAATGAAGATAAACCTAACTTTTAGTGAACTGCAGTCTATGATCGAGGAAAAAACGTATCAGACAAGCATCAAAAGTTCCACAATAAAAAACAACAAAGTAAAATGGAAAATCTGGGAAATGTATTTAGTAAAAATCATCTTTTGAGGAAAAACCTCCTTCCAATAATGTAGGAGAATAAAATTATTATGATTCTTGTTACCGAAAATCAAGGAGAAGATTTGGGAGCAAATCTTCCTAAAACAATGAGATAAGACTTTGACTCCAATAATATATCTCTCTCCATATTTTGTGGAGATGGAGATCTTCATTGTTAGGATTGGAATAAAGATAGGATTAGATTGTATTTCCTAAAATAAGGAGTTGGTTGGATGCATGAATTATAAATGCAACCTTCCACATTGAGATATGTAATTCTTTCTCCCAAGAAATAATTATTTCTGCAAGTGTGCCTTTAAATTTATACAAGTGTGATTTATTTTATGCAAGTTTGGATTTTGTTTAACATATATGTTTTCCAAAGATATTTTTCTCTTAATGCATACAACCATCATACACCAGCCCTAGATTGACATTATTAATAGAGAGGATTGATGACCCTCATCATTTTCTCGCAATGGTTAAATTTCTTATAACTGGGCCCCAAACACGCTAGTTTTAAGTTCAAACACAAAGTTTAATGATTCATACTTACCAATATACATAGAATTCATCATATCTGACATAAGTCATTTATGATGAGTAAGGATCAAGATAATAAGTCAACTCCCAGTTTGTTTATTGTGAAAGTGTTAGAAACTCTTGTCACATAACTACCAGTGGGCCCCAAAAAACATTTGCAAAACTAACCTCTGTAATCATTTTTTGTTAAACTGAGGGTTGGTTACAATTATCCTAACAGAGGTATTAAGGTAGGAAGGAGTAAATTTCAGTTTTGCCAAATTGTCATGACAACCGTAAGCCAATACTAATTGTATTTACTTAAAAACTGAAGCATCACCTCAAGTGACTAAAATACAAAATGGAAACCAAAACTCGTATCTCCAAGGCATAGAATTTATTTTATCAAGTTATATTTATGGCCCCCAAGGTGTCTGAACTAATAGGAATCATCGAAGGTGCGGGATAATAAAAAAATTCTTTCATGCTCTATGCGTGTGGTGTCTTAGGTCATTTTTTTGTTTTCAAGAAGGATAAGATTTGTGTCATTCATTTAAGTTTCATTCTATATTATTCTACACATTTAACACCCAAAACAAGTATGATAAAATTTGAAGTTTCAATGCAAGAGGAAGGAAAATCCATAACTTTTTTACGCACAACCCACATCCTGAAATCGATGAGACTACATCACCTTTAGGCATTCCAGAGAACAGTTGTGGGATTATTCATGCTTATTCATTTTTCATATAATCCTTCCAAGGTATTTACAACCCCAACATCTGGATTGAACCCACGTTTCTTCAAGTATTTTAGAAAAATAGTTCACATGTTGCTTGGTCTAAATCTCCCATTTTGGCACAGGCTGGGAGAAACTGGAAAAAATTAGATTTCTAATGTTCTTTGATGGTTGTTTATTCCTTTCCCTAAGGTTATTCAACCAACCAACCATTTTGTATAAAACAAGTAATCATAGCACTCCATGAGAGGACACATGGCCGAGAGCTATTGAGGCGAGAGAGCAGATGGCTTCACATAGAGGGGGATAGAAAGAGACATATCTCGCAGATACACAAGTGGGATAGTAGGAAATGACACTCTAAATGTATTAATTTACATACAACAACTACTCGAAATAAAGGCTAAAGATTAATAAAAATGAATTGGTAGTAGTCATCTACCCTGAGAATGGTGATGCAAATGGTACAATGTAGATAACATCGGTTGAAAGAAGTAGAAGAAGTAAAATTAATACAACTAGAAACTAAGCTCAAATGACGTGCCTCTTAATCCTCAATCTTATTCTATAGACAACAAACAGAACCATGCCAGGTAGAAAATGCTCTCCTTTAGAACCAGCTCTACAGATTGCATTCTAGTGTGTGGATGTCTTGATACGGTACCCCAACTATTTTTTCGATTGATTTTTTTCAATGTACTGAACTCTTTGTTTGACACCTTGCCCATTTGATAGGATTCCATACCTAAGCTATCTATAAAGTTCATTTCATCAGCTTCATCAATCTATACACTATTAATATAGTTCATGAACTCCCCGACCTGGTCTAATTCTTTCATCACTCTACACACATGCTCAAGACTAGGGATGAGTGCTACCATGATTTTGAAATAAGACACGACTGACACATTTTATCAAAAGTGGGGAAGTAATATCTAACTAGTGGCATCCATTCAAGGTGTCAAGAATTAATGAATGTCATCAACTCTTTTGCGTTGCGACTATCTAATTACTACTAAATTTACAACGTTTACTTTGGTTGAACCGTGGTTACACCTTTGGATCTCAATTAATGTGCTTGTCTTATTATGCAAGGAAAATGAAAGGTCTGAAAATGAGTTTAGAATGTGTCACTCTCTATGTTCCAACAAAAGATTGGAAGAGTAGAAAATCTGATAGATTTCCTATAAAAAGTGGCTATAAATAAAATTTTAAACAATGAAACATCTCCTCCACATGCAGGCATCCAAGGAATATTTCCAAGGTAGAGGAATCCTTTTTGTTTTGATTATTTTATTTTATCAATCCTTTCTTTTAATTACGGATCAAGGACATAAATAGAGGGGCATTACATTTCCCTCCCCTTATAAGATCATTATCCTCTATGTGACACAACACCAAGATTATTTGGAAGGATAAAATAGAAGAAAGGGGTCAACAATGATAATGTCGTTTAGAGCCAAGATCATGTCGCTAACATGCAATCATAAGGGAACATCAAAATCTATAATTTCCTCAAATTGTTAATTTTATGGGAAAAATGGTTTTTTTCTCTCTACCATAGTAAATCTAAACCAAATTTCATAGTCATATTCAAACCTATTTGATAATGTTTTTACCATAATCACAAATGGGTTGGATTGATGTCCTACAATCATTTCATCCTTTACTAGTTTTATCTCATTACTTATATTATTTTACAAGTAAATTTTATGATTTCTACAAGGTTTTCAACCATACAATACAATATGAGGTTTTCTAAGACTTAAAACCATAACATAGACAAATTCACATTTTCCTAACATTAACTCAAATAAGAACTTTTTCCTAAAACCAACTCCACAACCAGGAAGTGTATACACATAACATTCACCACATCAATGGGGAATAAAATTATCTAGATACAATTCTATGATAACACAAATAGATGACATTAACAACACCATCCTCACCAAGAGGAAACCACACACCTATGAGGGGAATATAGCATAACACCCAAAACATAGTCCCCACCACAAAAAAATCCATACAAAGAGGTATATCAAGAGGTTTGTATAAGAAAAGAAAAATGGGTATGATAAGACACACCTATAGTGAGGTCCCCAAGACCTAAAGTAACATCATCACTATGTAAAATTCCTAGTGAATCCAAGTATATCAATATATATCAATGAAATATGTAGTCTGTCATCTCAAACTTTCCTTAAATAATCTAAAATATCCAAACAAGAGTATCAAGTGTCCCATATGTATGTTTTTCAGTGAGTCCCACATTCCAAAATTATAATATTCTCAAGTAATCCAAAATATGAAAGAGTACATACTCTCAAGCTCAACCCTAAAGTTTGAAATGAATAACATATCTTTTTCTATGGTGAAAACATCATCCAAGGAAATAAGGAGCAACAAAAATCACTATCAAATCTGGTAGCTATAATGCATGTCATAGAGGCCACTCCACCAAAAAAATATGAGTACCACAAAAGTATCTCAACCATAGAGGACTAAGTATCATATGTATCTCCACTATAGGAGGACTAAATATAAGAAGTTTCATTCTAATCGTAGGAGGATTGAGTACCATAAAATTATCTCAACCATAGAGGATTAAGTATCATATGTCTCTCCACCATAGGAAGACTTAATGTCATATTTGTCACTCCAACCATAGGAGGACTGAGTACGATAAGTATCACTCTAACCATAAGAGGACTGAATATCATATGCGTCACTCCAACCATAGGAGGAATGAGTATCATAAGTGTCACTCCAACCATAGGAGGATTGAATATCATATGTGTCACTCCAACCATAGTAGGATTGAGTATCATAAAATTCTCTCAACCATAGAGGAATAAGCATCATACCAAGGGCATGTTACTGCAACACCATGCATGCAGTCATGACACCTTGGGAATACCCCCATATGACACACACATACCATACCATACAACAAGATAGAACCAACTCATCAAGCAAGCAAGAAAATCCACATTACACTCTTGATAAAATTTAGCCAAGTGGCTTCAAAATCATAAGCTTTGAGTTCAGAAATAAATAAAACCAAAAAATATTGGAAACCAAATAAAATTGCCAAGTAGCATATTCAAACTTCAAATAATATTGAAAGAAAGAAAAAATGAACAAGAGTCTTGGAGCTTCTCAATAAATCAATTAAATAAAATGTTGGTTCTATGGAAATTCCAAATTACAAATAAAATACACATAAAAATATTCACATCACATTCACTATGCGGCCTTTAATGGCCGCCAATAGGGGTACCCAAAACATCAAGTGAACATCATAGCATATAATCATGATACTGAAAAGATAATGTAACTACCATAATGTATGTCTGAGTCAAATCTCCCACAAGATATCTGCATGGCTTGAATAAATACATTTGTATCTAGCAATAACAATATACCCAAATAATCTCACCCTAACTAGGAACAAAAGGTTCTCTTCCAAAAAGGTTATCACTTAGAAATTCATGTGATTAATAATGTCAAATAGTCCAATGGTGTTTGTTGCATTTTTGAATCAGTTAGAGTTTAGAAGGTATGAGAGGAAAATAGAATTGGTCAATGCATCGATGCAAGATTGAAGAACATAGAAATTTAATGATTTGAAAGAGATCGTTGTAATTATTTTATCAAGCCTATGAGTCAACATAATATCCATAATGTAGCATGAAAGGAAATGTGAAGAGGAAAAATCCAGGTAAATTATTCCAAGGAGAAAAGCAAAACTCTCAAGTGTCAGATACTACCATGTATAAGATATTTTAACTATCAAATATCTGATGCAAACATCACAACCATTGAAGTATACAACTCACGAATGAAGAAACCAAATCAAGTGTCAAATATTGCTATGTATCAAATATTCTAACTATCAAATACTACCACGTGTCAAGTGTAAAGGAGGGAACCAAATACTACCATATATCAAGTGTCAAGGAGGAAACCTAATCTCTTAAGTGCCATCTATAGTGAAACTACCCAAAATAATTGTACTAAGCAAATCAATATACCATAATATGAAGATATTTGTGGTTTCTATCATAATACAAGTCTATACAAGGAATTGGGGACCCACTATACGATATGCTCATCAAGAGCCACATAACACAATAAGTGGACCAGGGTACATCACAATGAATCCACATAACATGGCCACATGAATTGACATGACATGTAGGCTATGCACACACAACCAAGTACACAAGATTCATTACCAATAAATCCTATAGGCTCAAGTGTTTGAACCTCACTTTGATACCAACTGTAATACCCACAATTTCAACACCAAAGTACAATAGTAAAATTTGTGAAATAATAATTTTTTTCTTTCATTGCTCATAACATGACACCACATGAGCTCAATTATAAAAATTCAACATGTCATAAGACACTTACATAAGCATGGACCCACATAAACAACATGATAATACCAAGGTGCAAGTTGATATGACACTTTCGCTAACGATCAATAACTAGAAATGATTTAACCACAAAAGGGACCCAAGAATTGGAAATTCCACAATGCGTTATTACCATGGCTACATCCTAGTTATGTTTGAAATTCCAAGAGCATTTATCGCGTGACGATAAATTCCCATTCCCAACCTGCATATTCTTAATTTTGTTTATGATTCAACTTATAACAAGAACTCTTAGTTTGAATCTTTTTCCCTTACCATAGTTATCATAACACAATAGGTTATTTTCCACATATTTAATGCATATAAAACTTTTCATGCTTTTTTTATGTAAGGGTTCTCAAATATATTTTATTTTGTTTAAATTTTACCCTCATTACACAAGGGAAAAATAACATGAAGTCAAGGGGAAGAAATGTTAATATTTATAGGATATTTAGAGTCAAGTTACCTCTTCCTATTAACTTCCCTCCACTAGGGTACTTTATATTCCTGTTATAGCTGATATAGTTCACTAGTTGGTTTGAGTCAATTCAACATTTTCACATCCTGAAATTTTATTTATTTATATATATCTTTAAAAGTTTATGTTTTCTCAAAAGTTTTATCTCACTAAGGGAAATTCATATTCATTTTTAACAACATGATAATGCCTAATTAAGTTGTAAGGACTTCAGGTATGACATTATTCTTAAATGAAAATCTCATTTACTCTTATACTCTTTTCACTTACATCGTACTTTGGTCTCACTTTGGTCCCACTATTAGCATTGTTTTTAGAACAATTGTAAATCAAATAACACATAATTTACACTAATGGATTCAATACTACAAGGAGTGTAACCTAACATGAGACAACTCATTTCATTCCTCTTAGACACTCAAGTGTTAAATGCATATTACAAGCAAGACATATAATACAAATTTCATGCCTTTCAAATACCTTCCAAGGAACTATTTCAATTGTTGGGTAAAAATGCATCAGAGTTTCTTTAAACAATAACCTTAAGAGAGGTCCCACAATCTATTAACTTCAAAAGCATTCCAGGGTGGACACTACACCCTACTACAAGACAATAAAAGAGATTTCTAATATCTTTAACTCAAAAAACCTTTGAGAAACATGAGGTAATCCACTACTACACACTAAGGGAATACTTTTATCTAAGAAGGAAAAAAGGGGTTCAAAAACAAGAGTTTATTGCGTAGGTACTTTGACATGTAGACTCCACTTGTGTCATTTAAATCTCACCATGAGATCAATCATAGGAATAACACCAACTACCTTTGCATGGTTTTGGCCACTCACTATGGTGCCAAGGGAAATTACACACATGGGGTTACAAGACCAAGTTATTAGTTTTTCCAATTCTCTTGAGCCCAAATCTTCTAACTGAAATTTCATTTCTCGAGAGTTATTTACAATTTCCACCCACAAGTTAAATTCTTAATCAGCCAAGGTTTGGTTTAATTCCAATTCCACTCAGGTGTCTATGCTCAACTATATATCAATTTAAGGTGAGAAGACATATTTATCCTATAAAACCTTCATAAAAGACCAAGGTGTTATGTTGTTACTATCCAAGGTAACAAACTTATCTTTGAGGAACTAAAGAAATCATTAACAAGAGTTTGAGGCATAGTAAATATAGTTCACTAACTCCATTTGTGTCATCTAGATCCCACGAAGAGTTCATATGATGATGAATTTAATCCTAGATTTAACTTCATATGAATTTGGTGGTCCAATAAGATGCCAAGGATGTTTTAGTTATTCTTACCCCATATATGGTAATGTCTCACCACATATTCCATGCTTCAAACAAGACTCTTAAGTTATAGAAATGATCTTTGAAGATTTTTCTTAGGAGTATTACAAGAAATCTAGATGTGAGGATCAAATTATTTCTTATGATGTTAGTGTTTTGTGACTTGGATGTGACTAGATTGAGAAGGTGGGTACAACATATGTTAAATACCAACTTCATTTATATGGTTTAATAATAAGTTACTACCATACATTGTGATTTTATGTATGAACCACAATAACTATCTGGAAAAAGATTGTTTTGATCATCTAAATCATAAGAAGAAAATTTAAAACCAAAAGAACTTAACACCTATGAAGTAAACAATATAGTTTTTACCCATTTACATTGTCAATTATCTTCCTCATTTATCTAGCTAACATATTTGGTTGTACATTCATTATGTGTCACTCCTACTAGTATTCAAAGGTTAGCTTTAAAACAAAGCAGATATAAACCACATAGTTTTCAGGTATAATGCTTGAAACATAAGAATCCAAGAGGAACAATGGTTTTTGACACACTAATTTTAATAATGCAATTCTCTTTAATTCACTTTTATCTAGAATTTTTAATCTATCTCACTGTACAAAATTTTAATGTCATCTCACTATTTACAACATATCACACTCTTAATCCATCTTGTTTAGAGTACTATAGCCAATGTTGCATCAGTCCTAGGACTGGTATGGAAATCCCTTACACTCAAGCACAAAATAACACACTCACCAGTTCAAGTAATTTCAAAACAAGGAAAAGAAAGCGAGCGAGAGAGATATGGAGAGAGAGAGGGAGGTCATTGCATCACATAGTCATGCTTTCACATTCCATTGTACCTTTTATTTTTCGATTATAGAGGGATTAAGGAGGAGAGATAAAGGTTAAATATCATTTTCTTTTCTATTTTTCATATCATAACTACATACATCACTTATACATTTTCATTTCTTTTCAAATCCATATACATTTTCAAAACCAATCAAAATTTCATAATTATTTCCAAAGAGAGAGAAGGGAAGAGAGAGAAAACATTATAATTTTCAAAAACCATTCATGCAAGAAATTGAATAATTCCTACTCTATAAAGTATGAGACGATACTTAAAAAGGTTCTACAAGTAATTTGAAGCCAAACGAGTTCCTCATAAGGTTAGTCTAGATGAAGTTGCAAGTTCTTGAAAGTTGGCCGCAATGGCTAAAGTGCTTATAGTTGGGCCCCAATCATGCTTGTTATACCTTCAAACAAAAAGTTTAATGATTCATACTTACTTACCAATATACATAGAATTCATTGCATATGAGAGAAGTTACTTATGAAGAACAAGGCTCAAGATAACAAGGCAACTACGGGTTTGTTTATCATAAAAGTGTTAGAAACTCTTGTCGCATAACTACCAGTGGGCCTTAAAACACACTTGCAAAACTAACCTCTGTAATCATTTTTTTAAATTGAGGTTTGGTTACAATTCTCCTAATGGAGGTATTAAGGTAGGTAGGATTAGTTTTCAGTTTCGCTAAAATGACATGGAAACCGTAAGCCAAAACTAATCACATTTACTTAAAAACTGAAGCGTCATCCAAAGTGAATAAAATAAAAAATTGAAATTGAAAATTTTCTCTCCAAGGCTTCAAATTTAGTTTAATATTTATATTTATGGCCCCCAAGGTGTCCCAAACTATTAAGAATCATACTAGAGGTTTGGGTTGGTAAAACAATTTTCTTTCACGCTCCATGCATGCAATGTCTTAGGTCATTTTTTTTCAATAAGGTTAAGATTTGTATCATTAATTCAAGTTGCATTATATATTATTATACACATTTAAAACCCAAAACAAGAATGATAAAATGTGAAGTTTTGATGCAAAAGGAAGGGAAATCCATACCTGTTTTGTGCACAACCCGCATCCCGAAATCGATGAGACTACATCACCTTTAGGCATTCTAGAGAATAGTTATGGGCTTGTTCATGCTTACTAATTTTTCTTATAATCCTTCCAAGGTAATTACAACCACAACATTTGACATAAACCCACATTTTTTCAAGTATTTCAGCTAAACAATTCACGTGCTTGGTCTAAATCTCCCATTTTGGTGCTTGTTGGGAGAAACTAGAAAAAATTAGTTTTCCAATGTACTTTGATGGTTGTTTGTGCCCTACCCAAAGATTTTTCAACCAACCAACCATTTTTTATAAAACAAGAAATCATCGTACCCCATGAGAGGGCGTCGGCTGAGAGTTGTTGAGACTAAGAAAACAAATGGTTTTCAAAAACATGAGGATTGAAAGAGAAAGATATCACTAGAGAATTAATTGGGATAACAAGAAATGACACTCTCAATGTCTTAATGCATACAAAAAAACTAGAAATAAAGGCTAATGATTACTAAAAATTAATTGGTAGTAGTCATCTACCTTGAGAATGGTGCTTTATAAAATGGTACAATGTACATAACATCGGTGGAAAGAAGCAGAAGAAGTAAAATCAATACAGCTAGAAACTAAGCTCGAATGAAGTGCCTCCTAATCCTCAATCTTATTCTGTAGACAAAAAATAGAACCATGCCAGAAGAAAATCCTCTCCTTCAGTAACCAGCTCTCTAGATTGCATTATAGTGTGTTGATGTCTTGATACGGTACCCCAACTAATTTTTTGATTAATTTTTTTCAGCACACTAAACTCTTTCTCTCCCGCCTTGCCCATTTGGTAGGCTTCCATACCCAAGCTATCTAGAAATTTCATTTCATTAGATTCATCAATCTCTACACTATGAAGAAATTTCATGAACTCCCCGACTTGGCCGAATTCTTTCATCGCTCTATACACATGCTCAGACTAGGGATGAGTATGACCATGATTTTTAAATAAGACACGGTTGACACATTTTATCAAAAGTGGGAAGTAAGATCTCACTAGTGGCATCCATTTGAGGCATTAGGAATCAATGAATGTAATTAACTCTTTAGCTGTGACTATCCAATTACTACTAAATTTACAACGTTAACTTGGGTTTAACAATGATTACACCTATGGATCTCAAATAATGTGCTTGTCTTATTATGAAAGGAAAATGACAGTTTGAAAAGGTGTTTAGGATGTTTCACTCTCTATGTTTTGACAGAAGATGTGAAGAGAAAAAAATATGAAAATTTCCTATAAAAAGTGACTCCAAACAACATTTAAACATGAAACATCTCCTATACTTGCACGCATCCAAGGAATATTTCCAAGGTAGAGGAATCCTTTTGTTTTAATTATTTTATTTTATCAATCCTTTTTTAATCACAATTCAAGGACATAAATGGAGGCGCATTACACAAATATAAGGGAAAATGTGACCCCTGAGACCATATTAAATACTTTTACATAGCGTGTCAAGAGGTTGTGTTTAGTGATAACTACCTCATTCACTTTTCCCATGAAGTTTAGGAGGGAAAGCGCTTGAATTTTTTTACACATCCCTAAAGGATCTATATCTACATGGCCAAAACTAGATAAACACTTCGTACATCAATTTTTGTTTAACATAGAAAGTGATGTGACCATGTCGGATCTGTAACACAAAACAAGAGAATAATGAAAAATTCGCTAGCTTCTTACAACAATGGCGACGGTTAGCTAGTCGCTTCATTTGCTCTATCCCATAAAACAAATGATCAATATATTTTTACCTAACTTACACCCCAACATTACATTTCACTTGCAAATGCATTGTGGAAACACGTTTGAAGAGGTGGTAGAGAAAGGTAGTCAAATAGAGAAAGCATTGTTAGCAACATGAACTTTAAAACCCTTCTCGCATGATCATCATGATTCAAAACCTAATGAAAAAGAAAAGTTTGTTCTCAATATGAACAAAAACATCATAGGTGATGGAATAACTGACTCTAAATGAGTACAAATAGTTCAAAACCATTCTCCCTTAAAACTTAAAAATGGAACTCTAATGCTTGAATAAAAATGTCGTGCTTTCACCCCTTTATCTGACTCTATGTCATCAATATTAAAACAGTTAGAGGTGGTCAACATGGTCAAGTACCTAGAAACTATACCTTATGGAGATGATGCACCTAATCCATCATGGTTTAGGCATAATGAATATTGTGGATTTCATCACGTCAACAGTCATAAAACGAATAAGTGTTTAAAATTGAAACACTTTATTCAGGATTTAATCGATAGTGATGATGTGGAAATGGATTCCTTTGCCCCTAGATATTCTACCAATGTAAGCTTGGGAATTTACAAAGAACCTTTCCCTAAACATAACAAAGGAAAGGAAAATTTAGATCAAGGACAATCATCCCAAGCCTAGAATGCTAACTATGTTTCAAAAACAAATTACCATTTTGATGCCCTAATTGGATGTTTCAATCCAAATTTTTAGCATATCAACACGATTAAGATTAAGAAAAGGGAGTTCTATATGGTAACACTATGTGCTCACCTTGTTATTTTTGAACCTCCTCCATCTATTCCTCAAGATAGTCATTATGATGTTTTAGAACAATTACAGAAAACTATGGCTAAGATTTTGATTTTAGACCTCAAAATATTTAATGTTCATAAATACATCTTTTGTAAAACATTACAAGGGTTAGGAGTGTCAGTTGATATTGACCCAACATGCTTCCAAGAAATGGTAGCATAGATTTCTCCTATATAGGACATAACCTTTAGTCAATAGAGATCCTTGAAGAGAATCCTTCTCATAATTTACCCTTCCATATTGAGGTCATTATCAAACGTAAGTAGGTAAAACAATGCTTATGGATGGTGGATCAAGTTTAAAAATTTTTACTCTAAAGCTGGTTCAGAAACTAGGATTTATCGAGGATGATTTAGAAATAAAGGTCATCACCATCAAGGCATATGAAAATGAAAACGAGCAGTCATACAACATGATAACTTTTGCATTGGGAATAGGTCCTATCAATTGGGATACTAAGTCCCATGTTTTAGATTTGGATCTTCCTTACAACATATTTCTCATCTTCCCATGGATTCACGCCATGCAGGTCATACCTTCTACATATCATCAGTGTTTGAAGTTACATCATGAAGGGAAAAACCTCAGTATCCAAGGAGATCCCCAATATTTTTCTCATTATAGAGCATTGTTTGGTTATTTCCCTACCATTTATGAATGCCCTTTTATAGAGATGGTTTTTCTAATTCAGTCAAAGGAACTCGCCTCATGAGTAGATCCAGATACCTTATCTCCCAATAATAATGTTGCTTATACATCAAACTCTCCTTTTTCTACATGGGAGATGATTTTTTTGCAAATGGTTGCAGAGAATATGATCTCCAACATTCCATTTTAGTCTCCAAGATTCCCCTATCACCCAATACATGGGGTAGGCCTAATCACAAGTATCAACAATACAGGAAAAATTGTAGGATCGACGATTTCATTCTTGGTGGTTTATTAACAGATGAAAAATTGCTTCATAATATTGTATCTCATCCTTCGTATGATGAAATGGCCCCATGTTATCAATCACCCAAGTATGTTATCCCAAAAAAAAATGATGATATGGGATGATGACTTGTGGCATCAATGATCAAGGAACGTGGAAAGATCTTCGAGAGCCTTGTCATAAGGTTTATAAGTATGGTATTATTGTCTGACCATATGGGTTTCATCCCCTAGAGGTTGAGGTTACTTCTTCTGAGCATGAGGATAGTTCATCCAAATGTGAAAGTGAAATAGATTCCTGATTTAGTCTTTACAAAGACCTTGCCTCCATGAACCTATGTTCTGACATGGCTATCTTGACTATAACTCATATTATATCCCCTCCCATTCTAAAACTAGACCTCATTTACCCGTCGCTTGTTAATCGGGACCAAAAACATGTACCACTCGACGTTTTTCAAAATTATGAAGCTATTAGTGAGTTCCTTGGTCTTCTTGATAACATTCCTATAGGTGAACACAAGAAATGCTTCTCCATCATTCTTAATACATGTGCATATTTTGGGGAGGAGGTTGAGTTATGTGGTCATCTAAGTAAAAAAATAAGCAAGGGAAAAAGTTCCATAGAAAATCCTTGCAAAAAGAATAATTCCAAGTCCTATAGTGAAAACCTCTTTGAGGCACTTGTAGAAAAACAAAAATAAAAATCAATGGACAAAGAATTTGACCAACCTAAAGGTAAAAATCTCGTTGAGATGCCTTTAGAAGAAAAATATCTCAATCTCCCCTTGATCCTATGCGCATGGAGGAAGAATCCAAGTTTCTTGTGGAGGAGACCATAGATGTCAATATTGGTACAGAGGAATTGGCTAGGATAGTCAAGTTTGGAGATTCACTCTTAGCCCAAAAATAAAAACCTTTGTGTTACTTTTGTGTGAATATGCAGATATTTTTGCTTGGTCTTATGTGAACATGCAAGGACTAGATCTAGAATTAGTGGTACATAACCTTGTTGTGCATGCAGAGGAAAAATCCATAAAACAAAATCTCAGAAAGATGCATCCTCACCTTTCCTTTTTGGTCAAAGAAGAGCCGAAGAAATTATTAGCATTAGGCTTCATCAAGCCTATCGATTATTTAGAGTGGATTTAAAATGTAGTCCAAGTGCATAAGAAACCTACAGGTATTAGGATTTCAACTGATTTCAAAGATATTGATAAAGCTTGTCCTAATGACTACTTCTCTCTTCCTAACATCGACATGATTCTCGATTCCACAACTCATTATGAAATGTTATCACTTATGCACAACTTTTTAGGATACAATTAGATAAAAATTATGAGGAAGATCAACATAAGATTGATTTTACAACCCCATGGGGGACATTCTATTACCAAGTCATGCCCTTCAGCCTCAAGAATATAGGTACAACCTATCAATGGGAAATGATTGTTATCTTTCATGACATGATCAGTGACATCATCGAAGATTATGTGGACAACATATTAGCAGAATCTAGGACTAGAGAAGATTAGCCAGAGATCTTACGAAACATATTTCAACGTCTAAGGGACTACAAGGTTTGAATCAACCCAAAAAGTGTGTTTTGAGCATACTATTAGGAAAATTATTAGGTTTCATTATTTCACAAATAGGAATTGAAGTAGATCTTGAAAAGGCTACAACTATAACAGAAATGCCTCCTCTAATAAATTACATACAACTATGAAGCTTGTAAGGAAAGATCCAAAAAATTAGAAGATTCAGCTCTCAACTTGCAGACAAGTGTCATCATACATTGCGAATCTTCTCAAGAAAGATGTCAATTTTCAATGGGGTCCATACTAACAACAAGCATTTTATTTTCTTAAGCAATATTTGGAAGAACCCCTATTCTAATGCCACCCATGGCAGGTGAACCATTATTACTCTACATTTCTTATATGCACTTTACAATTGGGGCACTGTTGGTCCAATATGATAAGGATCAAAAAGAAAAATTTGTTTATTACTTAAGTTGTATGTTGATTGCTTACGAGCTCAACTACCCATAGATAGAAAAGGCTTGTTTGGCTGTCATTTTTACTTTTCAAAAACTTCATCATTATTTGCTAAATAATAAGACCAAATTATATCAAAAGTTGATCCATTGAAGTACTTTTTGTCAAATCCCACACTTACAAGAAATATGGCCAATTGGATCATCTTACTTAGTGAATTTGATATCAAGTATGTTCACTAGAAATCAATTAAAGGGAAGGTTTTGGCGGATCAACTAGTTGAAGCCCCTTTTCCAGGTATTGAACCTTTGAGTCTAGAACTTTTAGATGCTTCTACAATGTACCTTGAGGAATCTATTATATGGAAGCTATACTTTGATGGATCCTTTACATTTCATGGTTCAAGTGCCAGAGTTGTGTTGATCACTCCTTCAAGAGACTTGATCCCTCAAGCATTCTGACTCAAGTTCCCATGTACAAATAATATAGCAAAATATGAAGCCCTTATTGCAGGGATGAAATTAGATATCAAGTGGGACATTAGACAAGTGAATGTGATTGGTGATTCTATGCTTATTATCAAACAAAAACTAAGTATAAAGTTAAGGATGAAAAACTTCTTCCTTATAAGAAAATGGTTGGAACTCTGAAGGAGTTATTTGAGACAATTACATTTGAATAGATCCAAAGTAGATAGAATTAAGTAACGAGTGCTATGGCCACAGTAGGATCTATGTTACACATCCCACCTGGGAATAATGAGATGTCATTCTTTGTCAAACATTTACGGATACCAAAGATATGACATGCTAGAGTCTTGTTTGGTATGTGAAGTTATGGTCCCTTTTCCCTTGGTATAGTGACATTTTTTACTACCTTCATGATGGAAAATTTCCTTCATACATTTTCCATTATAAAAAAGAAACCTTATCCAGCGTATATCCCACTATACCTTACTTGGGGGAACTCTCACTGTCAAGGTTATGACAGAATCTTTACGTTGTCTCAATTCGGCTAAATCTATCTTAGTGGTTAAGGAGGTACACAAAGGCATATGTGGGACCCATACAAATGGGATGGTATTGGATAATAATATACTAATAATAGGATATTATTGGCCTACCATGGAGAATTATTGTTGTAAATATGTAAGAAATGTTTGCAATGTCAAAAACATGGCAATTTGAAACATGCACTTAAACGAAGTTAAAAATAAAAAAATTCCGTTGCATACCCTCTTTGGCAATCCGCAGAAGCCTTATGTAGTCTCGAAATGGGTCCATGTGTTTTGCAGCTTCTATACCCTTTCCATTTCTCTCCCACGTTAGAATAAATTCACCAGTAAAAATGGTAAAGGTAGGTAGTGAATAACTCGTTGTGATGGTTTTTACCTCCAGTAGCTTGGTATTTATACTTGTTTTGACTCCCAAAATTTTTTCATGCTCCCAAGGTGTCGTGAAACCTTTGTGATTCTTAAAAATATTATATCACTCATCACGATGGTTATTTTTAAATAAATAATTATTTTTCACATGTTTTTTCTATGTTGGGGCATGTTTTTGCTTCCTAGGTGACCTTTTCTGCTACATGGGGCATATTTTTGCTTCCCAACATTTTTTTGGCGATGTCCATGTACATGGTCATTCTTCTAACTAATTTTATTCTTAAAAAATTAAAATTTCAAAATAATATAAAATTTCTCCAAAAATCCAAAAAAATTTAGTAAAAATTCACAAAATCCAAAAAATTGTAAAATTCATTTTTTTCAAAACATGGTAAATGACATGCACACAATTGAAGTCTATATCACATGAATTGTCCTCAAACATTGAAATTTGTATTGCAAAACATATTTTTGGGTCCTTGTTTGTTCTTGTCATGCAAACGACCGACAAATCATTTTGATCTACCTCCATTAACAAAGCTAGTTTGCTTACTATGTCGGTACTCCCATATAATAATAAGTTGTCAAGCACTATGTCATAGCACACGAATGATTTTTCATAGGATCACTTATGTCCTCAGTTATTCCCTTTAACATGTATCCTTTCTTGGGGTACCATTTTTACCATTATCGTTAAACACGAACATTCGGGAGCTAAAGCTTAATAACAAAAACATTGGTACAACTCTCTTAAACATAATTTGTTTGAGTAGGTGTGATTATACTTATTTCTCTATTAGGTTAGTTGGTTTACTTTCTCATATTTCATTATTTCTATTGTATGGAGTTACACATTTTTGCAATGAAAAAATGTTTATATTGTAGAATTTCATGTTATTTTACATTTTTGTTGTATGTGTTTATTTTAATAAGGGATGATGATGTAGATCACGAGAAACATGATGGAACAAATTTGTTGATTAAACAATTGGATGCAAGAGTTATTCCTATATTATAAAATATCATGTCTTCTCATTATTCATTTTTCCTCTAGAACACCTAGGGAAATAAAAATTTATTTTTATCTCCATCCTATTTATTCTATCCATTTCCTTCAAAATTTTGATCATCGATTGACTTATTCTATCACCTCATCAACACTCAAGGGGGAATACTTAATTCTACTAATTTTTATTCAATATTCACTTTTTTATGTTTGTCTACTATATTTGAAGTGACGTCACTTACTTCACCTCAAACAGGGGAAAATGTAAACACCTAAAATCCGCTTTCACAGTTTTATTGCTAAAAGTGCACTAATTACTCTCATTCTTACCATTTCCATTATAATTAGTGATTTATGCTAATTAACTAATGTTTCCCTCTATTTTGGTTAATTAATTAGTTATAATCCTCTTCGAGCAAACAATTAGTGATTATTAGCTAATTAAGCCTATTTACCCTTGTATTCGATCAATAAATTGGTTTAAACTCCTCTTCCAACCATTCAAAATCATGCCATTTCCCTCCAAGACATCTCTAAAGGCTTCAAAAGCTTATCCTAGCCTCTTAATTGATCCTAATTGGTCAATTAAGGCACCTCACATTGTAATCTCTTGTTAATTTCACTAATCAGGAGTAAAAAGTTTTAATCTACTTTATCCTTTAGTCCCACATGCACTAAGATGCAATATTCTCTAACAATAGAAAGCTATAAAAAGGAACAAGCTCTTATCTTCATACTTTACACCATACTTTGATGAGTCTAGGTCTGATATTAGCTCTACGTAAAGTTTATTTTTTTATGTAACATAGTGGAAGATGTTCATCATTCTCAACATCAGACATCTAGAGACTTAGCACCATGTAGAGGAGTGGAGATCATCAAGAGATGTCGAATCAGGGATATATGGTAGATCAATGAGCTTCCAAGACTAGTCTGTGTCTCTTGGAATGATTGGCACATCGAGGTTTAGTTGAACTTTCATTGAAGTATCATAAATGTTATTTGTATTGTATGCTTAAACTTTTTTATAATGGATTGGTTCAACTAGTTTACGAACCCAAAGACATAGGAATTCTGCCAATCTTCATTATCAACCCTTGTGCAGCGTGGTTCTTATTCTTGTATTGTATTTGATTAAAGTTGATTAATTTGGGGTTAACTCGATAAAAGGATAAATTTCCTATAAGGGTCTGTGGTCAAGAAAAAATTATTGGTCGATTTATGGATCAAGTTTGGTATCCGAACATGATATCACCTGTAAGCTTGTTATTTTCAAGAAAGTTTTATATTAAGAACTAGGTTATCACCTACAGTAGTAATGAGATGGAATTGTACCAGTTCATACTGTAGTTTGTTGTACTCATGATAATGGGTACTATGTTGCACATGTTGAATCTGCATAGACGAAACTCCTATAGTCTATGTTGCAAGAATAATTCATCACCAAGGGACCCAAGAAGAAAAATATGATCCTCATATATGTGTGGATTTCTCTACGAATAGGCATGACAATGAACAATTTTATTATTTTTCCCATATCTAACACCAAGGTAGTTCCAATGTCAAATGGTGGAATGTAGAAAGGAACCAAGTAAATACCAATAGTAGTCAACCTACTATAGCTACAACTCGACACACACCATATCCTAGAGAAGGATGATCAGTTGATGAAACTTTTACAAATCATTAAATCAAATAAGTAGGATCTATAAGAAAGGCTTGAGACTCAAGCGAGAACTCCTTAGAGGAGCGATCGTAGTTACAAAATAAACCGCAAGCCAAGAAAGATTTCCCGACAACATGGTGATATTTTGGAAAGGAAAATAAGAAAGGTATGCCCACCGATAATCACTATATAAGTAAATCAATTCATTTTCCTTCCCATGAAGATTTCAATCCTAATTTTGATGAATTTGAAAAGTACACTATTGGTATATGATCAAAACTCATTTTTTAAATGAGATTGTTATCACCAAATCAAATCAACCCTGTTTTGCATGCAATTTCGTTCGGAATAGAGTTGCTTCTATCCTTTCATTCTCTTGAGAAACAAATAAGGGTTAGGGCTAGGAGGAATACCTGTTGAGTGTTGGGAAGGTGTGCGCGTACCGTAGAGAGATCAAATCGATTGTGAAGAACTCATTTTTGTCTAGGAAGGACTACTAGTTCCTGATGAAGATACAGGTCCAAGGAATGTGGTGGCGACAGTAAGGCTTAGTTGGGATGATCCGGTATTGGAAAGCGAGCTGATGAAGCTATCCTCAGTCTTTCCCAATGCTTGGACGAGTGTGATAGTGATCTAGTTGCTCAGTTATAGTCTTGGGCTCGATCCTCTTCTCTGCAACCTCTTCTACTTGTTTCACTTCTCTCTCTCTCTTGCCAAATGAATTTCGGATCCTTTTTTTGGTTGGGGGAGGTCATTTACAGGGAACCGATGGCGGTTATGTAACCGACGGTGGTCGAGTAGGAACCGATGTTGGTTAGGTCAAAGTGGCTATTTTTAGTAAAATAGCCATCTTTCCCTCCTTTTCTCTTGAGGGATCAGTTGTGGGCTTGGTCAAGTCATTATTAGGCTCGTTTTGGTGTGGGTGAGGGGTGATGAGTCATGGGTGTGGGTCTGGACCAAGTCATAGGTCTTAATTAGGTTGGTTTAGGGTTAGGGCTAGGTCACGGTGAGGTGGCAAGATGAGGTGGCGGGGTTGGAGATGTGGATTTATTAATTATAAGGTAATTAATAAATCATTAGGTGTGTAAGGTTTAGGTGGTGAGGTAGGGTTAGGTTGCGGGACGAGATACGGGGTACAGGGCGTCGTAAGACCCAAATTTGGTGTCTACATTTGCCCCTTGTTGTCATGTAGCTTGTCGTGTAAAGCTGCACTGACAATAATAAGAAGTGGTTGCCCCAGTTAAGGGTATAGGTAATCCCCCTCAAATCTATCATAGATTGAGGTGACGTGAAATCAGGGATAGGGTTGATAAAGGGTGAATGATGATGAGATGATGGTAAGATGGTGGGGTAAGTTCAAGGAAGCAGACGCACGTTGAAATGCGAAGAGTGCGACTGGTGGTACACGAGTCAAGAGAAAAAAGCAATTCATGTGCAAAGGTCGATAGTTTATCCAAACAAGGTTGATATAATCCCGGTATCCAAGGCATAGGAAGTAGCTCCGGGGATATAACGGGTAAGGTACCGTAACGGTTAGGCATGCTCGGCGCAGCACTCAAATGGTTGGTTTGGTTGAGATAAACGCCATGGTGGTCTCGGCCTAGGCAAAGTTGGTCGGTGATCAATTCAAGTATCCTAGGCATGCTAAAAAAACACGAACATGTGAGCTCAATTAAACAAACAACTACATGATGGGTGGATAGAATCGTAATGTGTGGTTCTCGGTCAAGGTACTGAGTTGGTGCGGCCTTGGGTCGGGTTGATTGGTGGTTTCGGCCTTGGGTCGAGTCCGATTGGTTGGTTCGCGCCTGGGTCGGGCCGATTGGTTGGCCGCGCCTGGGTCGGGCTGATTGGTGGTTGCGGCCTTGGGTCAGGCCGATTGAATGGTTGTGGCCTTGGGTCGGGTCCGATTGGTTGTTGCGCCTGGGTCGGGCCGATTGAATGGTCAGGCCTTGGGTCGTCGAATCGATTGGTTGGCCGCGCCTGGGTCGGGCCTCGATTGGTTGGTTGTGGCCCTTCGGGTCGGGCCGATTGGTGGTTGCGGCCTTAGGTCGGGCCGATTGAATGGTTGTGGCCTTGGGTTGGGCCTGATTAGTTGGTTGTGGCCTTGGGTCGGGCTTGATTGGTTGGTTGCAGCACTGGGTCGGGCCTGATTGGTTGGTTGCGGCCGTAGGTCGGGCCGATTGGTTAGTTGCGGCCTTGGGCCGGGCCGATGAATGTAAAATAAGGTTATGTAGCAAGGCCAGAGGTAGGCGATATGGTAAAAAAATGGAGAGTGGTGGATAAGGGCAGGAGTTAGGTTAAACTAAACAGATAACCGATATCGGTTATATGTGACCGATATCGGCTAGGAGACCGATATCGGTCTTCTAGGGCGCGCCCTAACTGGTATCGGTTAGAGGTCAAAACCTATAAAAAGAAAAAATACGGCATGTCATTGTCACATTGTGAATTTGAGTGCCAACCTTTGTCTTGTCTGAGTTTTGAATTGATTGGGCTGAGTTTTTGGGCTGAGGTGGCACTAGTTGAGTGGGGTAGTGAGTTATTGGTAGGCCCCAGAGATCAGGAGGCGAGTTTGATTGGTGGAGGACCTTGCGGAGGAGATTTGGAGCTATGGCACAGCTGGAGGAGCAGGAGGTGCTGGAGGAGCTGGACCACCGCCACCTATCCCACCACGATGATGTGTAGTCGTACCGGTAGGCTCTGAACCCCTATTTGTGTGAAGTTGAAGAAGTTAGCTAGGATGTGGGTTTTGGGGTAGGAATCCAAAATTTGATAAAATAATGAATAAATGAAGGTAAATCGTAAAATAGAGTGGGTAGATATGTTAGGTAGGCCAAAATGGTAGGGTGGGTAAGTTTTTAGGCAATTATTGTGGGTAGATGGGTAGAAATAGGAAGAAAGGGGATTTGGGGGCCGTTTTCGATCCGGCCCTGAATCCCACAGTGACCGATGTCGGTCACTAAGCGACCGACATCGGTCACCACGTAAGTTGTATAGATTTGTGGGTTCAGAGACTGGCATCGGTCATGTGTCGACCGACGGCGGTCGTGGGTGACCGGTACCGGTCACCATGGGCAGGAGGTAAGGTTGTGAAAGTAGTTGTGTTGATTTGTTGTAGGCGGGTAGGATCGAGTGTTGGGGTGAAGGGGGAGAAGGTAGAGTGGCTAGGAAAGGTTATTGGGGTGGGGGAATCGGGTGGTGTATGAGTGGGGTAGGTGGTAGGTTGTGGGATAGGTAAAGGGGATATTGTAGGTGTTTGTTGGGTGGGGTTAGTGATATTGGGGTTATTGGGTAGTTGTTTTATAAAGGGTAGGCCTGATGGAGTGAGTTGTTTTTGCAAAGCATGTCGTAGCGATTGACGATGCGAGATCGGATGCCGCCTCTACTGGGGCGGATGCGGCCACATGTGACTCATGTGCGGTGGCGATCATGTGGGAGGTTGGACTTGGTGGAGTCCAGAGGTATAGGGCTGTGGATAGGGACCATAGCCTGATGGTTGCCCTCATCGAGAGATGGGATCCGAGAAACCAATGTCTTCCATCTCCCGACTGGAGAGATGATAGTCACACTAGAGGATGTGTATCACATCCTAAGACTACCGATCATAGGTGAGGCGGTGTTCGGTGGATCTTTGAGACAACGATGGATAACATCCCGCAGTATTCGGGATGCAACCCCATTGATTACGTACCATAGTGCGAGCATGATCAACTACGGTGATATGTATCACACACATTGACAAGAGACATGGATTGCCGTGTTGATGATGATTGGTATCACACCTTCGCCTCTCCGGACTCGAGAGGAGGCCGCTTCCCACGGGCTCTGATGGGAGTATTACATGAGATGGTGGAGGAGCACACCTGCTATGCATGGGCACCGGTGTATTTGGTGCAGCTATACAGAGAGCTCTAGGGCTATCGCCGTATGAGGCGATTCAGATATGCTCGACATTCTTGCTACACTGTTGGGCCTATGAGCATATCGTGTGTTTACAACTAGTAGGGTTGCCCCAGCAGCCAGGGCCACAGGCAGTGTATAGGTATGGGTTTCAGAGGTGGTTGGGGGTCATGGGCCAGCCACGAGTGGTTATCGCAGGGCGAGATGTCACGTATTACAGGCATATGTTAGAGGGCCTGACCATACTAGATATTATATGGAGGCCATACAGAGGCCATCAGCCCCGTGGAGGAGCCCGAGCACAGCTGCGATGGATCCAGTACATCTTTTGGATAGCTAGACGGAGACCCGGGAGCATGAGCAGATTCCCCTAGAGAGGGTACGATGACAGTTGGGCCTACGGCAGGATGAGCCACCTCCCTTCCCACAGTATTAGAGGGAGGATGTAGAGGCACCACTGCCTCTACCACAGCCATTGGACCCAGTCTGGGTAGCAGAGAGACCGGCTGATGATACGGTGGATGACGCCGGAGTTACAGGTTCATTTTTGGTTTGGTGGGTAGGGCAGAGGGCAGCCATGAGAGCACAGCCCGCACAGCCAGATTTGGCGGCTGTTATAGCAGAGAGGGACCGTCTCTTGGGTCAGGTGCAGTTATTACAGGGGGGCTTGCTGCTGCACAGGCACAGATCGGAGTGCTACAGGGGAAGTTGGCCAAGGGACAGGGACAGTAGTGGAGGCGCATACGCACATGCACATGCAGTACATGCACAGCATAGCCTCAAGGCGATCCTGTTTAGGCACGTGCACGAGTCCCTATTCGAGCTCGATGGCGGTTCCACCGCCACCACAGTATAGGTGCGGGAGTCGGGAGTGTACGGGCAGGCGGTGGCCCACTTATATTAGGAGCGGGGACCAGCCCCACCAGCCATGGTGGCACGGGCCCGATACATGGAGGCGAGAGCGGAGGCCCGCTATTATCAGGATGTACTAGATGGTACCAGGGCTGACTATCAGCCATATGTAGCTCACGAGTTGAGATGTCCCGAGTCACGAGTCACAGGGGCGCGGCCACGGTGGTGGGTCGTGGACGGGTAGGAGCGAGATCGCACGGGGGCCACCGAGAGACGAGCCGAGGGAGGGGGAGAGAGTTGAGTCACCCCAAGAGCAGAGATGAGTTTTGTTGATTTGATAGAGGATTTGTTGATAGAGACACCAGGTCTGCGAACCGAGTGTGTATATAGAGGCTTGCGTGCCCTCATAGGATTTATGTATTCATTTTTGTTGTATATACTGGCCTGCGAGCAGTACATGTTGTATAGTTGATACCGCTGCAGTGAGTATATTTTGACATGAGAGGCCGGCCTATGAGCCGAGTCGAGATTTTGACAGAGACAGCGGCCTGCGTGCCGACTTTGTATTTTTGTTTTTGTATGATAGAGGCCCCATGCAGGGCAATTTGTATATGTTGACATTGATTTGAGGATATATATAGATGATGAGTTGGATCCATATGGTGTGTATAATGTTTGAGTTGATGGCATATATTATAATGTTTTATGTGTTTTGTCGATGGTATTGGAATGTTTGTGATGTATATATAAATGATGTTGATGATGTTTTGATGATATGCATATGTTTTGAAATATTGATGTTTATTATGATGATGGATGTTGATAGTGATGTCATTATGCAGGGAAAAGAGGCGGGCGCGCCAAAATTTTGCAAAAAACAAAGAGAAGGCCTGGATATAATCAAAATAGGTATAGGTTGACCGATATCGGTTAGATAACTCGATGTCGGTCACTATTGACCAATACCGGTTACATAACCAACATTGGTTATGTTAAAACAAGCTTTTCTAAAAATAGAAAAGCTGGGGAGGCAATTTTAGATTCTTATTTTTAGAGCCATGCAACATGTTAAATACGAGGATGCGAGGTTGTTGTCATCCATACAGGGTAGTTGCATGGGAGAATTGAGTGATAAGGAGGAAAGAGACAGGTAAAGTGATCATGAGCTTGGAGTAAGAAGGTGTAAAGGCAAGTAATAGTGAAGAGGGTGGTGAACATGGCTGAACAAGGAGAAGCATCCAGTGGGCAGAGAGGAGAGGGAAGATAGGTTCCACCTCAAACTGCTGCATCCCAGGAGGTATATATGATTTTTGGTTGGAATTAAATTTTTGCATGCATATGAATAGGATGTGGGAAGGTAAGTGGGTAGAGATGAAAAAGAAAGGTGATAGGCAAAAGGTTTGGGATGGGGTGAGTGTTGTAGGGTAGGTAATCAGGTGTTGGAGATATGTGCGTAGGTACAGAGAGGGGAAAACGAGTGCAGAAGTTATCATAGGTGGTGTTTTTTGAGCGGGGTGGTTGGAATTGACAGTGACCGATATCGTTTAGGAATAACCGGTATCGGTTAGGTAACTGGTATCGGTTGTCTATAACCGATATCGGTTACTGTGTAAAGTTGTGGATTGCGATAAAAAACACGTGGGAAGTTATTTGTTGATTTGTTGTTTGTTGGTTTAATGTGTGTAGGCACAGGCAGGTTGAGGATGAATGATAGGGTGCCAACTTTGTTGTCACGGGTCCGAGCAGATGTAACACCAGCTGAGTGGGCATTAATAAACCATGTGGGGTTAAGTGGAATCTCGCTATTATTCATGGATCGCATGTAATCATGCTATGTTCAGAGTGCTTGATTGAGAGATGAAATCAAAAGAATACCTTTTATCCGCCAATAGGGGAGATGACAGTGACGTTAGAAGATGTCTTCCGAATTTTGAGACTCCCAATTATAGGAAGACCAGTGTATCAGGCAGGGCCTAACGTGGCGTGGGCAGTGATAATGGCAGTATTTGGTCCAGCCACACGAGATTTGACACAACGAGGTTTGACATTCACTTATGGTATAATGTTTGCGGCACACCCTGAGGCAACAAGGTTGGCAGTGGTATTAATGATAGCGGTGGGGTATTATGCATTACCTAGAGTGGACGGGGGAAGATTTCGAAATCATTGATGTGTATTATTCAGAGATGATAGAAGGTAGCGTTACTTTCGCATGGGCACCTGCATATCTTGCGGAGCTATACAGGGGTTTATGGGCATGCAGGTAAAATCACAGGACTACACTGGATTGTGCATACTTATTACATTGTTGGGCCTATGAGCACATTGTGTGTGTGCGACCAATAGGCCAACCAATCCAGGAGGAGAGACAGGAGTGCAGAGGTTGGGATTCAGATGATGGGTCCAGACAGAGCAAGAGGCAAGAGCCAAAACCGTGATAGATGACGCCGAGTATTATAGGCAGATGTGGGAGATGGTGACGATTGCGGATATCCGTTGGAGGCCTTACGGGAACTACATGGTGATGGCGAACATAGCCGAGGATTTGAGGGGTGTAGAGTGATTGAGGTGGATCGCGGGACACAGGCCAGGTGAGTACAAGAGGATTCCTCTAGATCGCGTGCGGTGACAATTTGGATTTGTTCAGGATATACCCATGGCTCATAGACCATACAGGAGGATCGACACCGAGGCACCCTTCTCACCTCCACGACCAACACTTCTAGAAGGACCAGAAGAGACAGCAGATCGATCGTAGGGTAATGGATGCAGGAGTGACAGAGTCTTATAGATTATGGTGGGTAGTAGAGCTGCAAGGTACATGTGAGAGGGCCGATCATCCTGACATAGCTGTGATTACAGCGAGAGAGAGACCGCTGTAGGGTTTAGTTCACCAGCTTCAAACACAAGTGAATGAGACAACGAGATTGTTAGAGGTTTCGCAGTCACGAGTGGAGAGACTAGAGGCAAGATTCCTCCACACGAGAGGGCGTATTCGTATGTTACAGGAGAGATTGGCAGATCAGTGGGAGGAACCAATAGTAGTGGCCCCTTTGAGGATGGAGAGGCCAGGTGAGCGGCGTCGATGATCACCATCACTACCTGGTTCGGGATGAGGCGTGGGGGCCTACGTGAATTTCATAGGGGTAGAAGAATAAATAAGGATGCCGACTGCTAGCGTCGATGATAGAGAAGATGTATTTGTTTAACATCTAAATAAAATTGAATATGTATGTTGATTTTGAGTTTATGATAATAATAAGAAATGTTTGTGTTTTGAATGTTTGGATTGATAAAGGATAAAGGTGAGTGTTATCAATATAAATATGCGAAAACATTTATATTTTTAATCAAAACACAAAACATGATAGGTTATGGTAGGGGATGGTCGAGCTAACCTTGGGAGACCCCATGTCTCCTAAGTGCTACCTACATAGCCCATTGCACAAAGCAAGGAGGGGCCTCAGACCGATGTAGTTCTCCGTTAGGACCAGGGAGAGGTGAATTCGTGCAATTTGGTTGTGGTTAGGCAATTTGTTGGTTGGTTAAAAATTTGATATTGGCAGGTAAGGTTGTTGGAGTTGGTAAGGTATAGGTGAAGCGAGGGTTAGCTTACCCAAGCATTAGGGAACCGTGTCCTGATTAAGGTCAACACATAATCCTAGATTCATGTAAAAGAGGCAAAAATGTCCCATAGTTGGAAAGAGCTAAACAAACCACGTATTATCATAGGATGAGATTGAATCTCTAGGTACCTTGCATATGTGAGAAGTCAATAGGTGGAAATAGTTTTATAATCAAAATATATCGGTTATACGTCACGTCCCTTGAGTTTTGTTGTTTTGAAAAATGGTGAGGTGAGGTGGATGGTATAGGCCCGGGGCATAGAGGACTTGTTATAAGGTGATTATTCGACAAAATAGATCCAAACCTAAATAGAGCGAGTCCATGACTCAAAAGTGCTTTTGAATACTAATTTTATTTTTCCTGGATATAGGTCGATCGATGCGGGAAGTCTATATGGGATATGCATTTTGTTGTTTCTTGAGGTCTTCACGGTTTGATCAATGCGAGAATCTTTTGATAGAGGCTGACTTTGTATAGCTTTCCTTCAAGGAGTAGTCTACTTATAGTAGCATGATGCGGCTTTTCACATAGTCATTTGTCCTTTGAGGGAGTAGTGTTAAAGAAGATACTTGGGGCAATGGTGTTGAGACACCCATGGGTGTCTATAGGTGTGCAAAAGGTATAGGTCATGTTAAAGAAGATGTGGGAGGCATGGTGTATTGAGGCAAGGTGGAGGGGTGAGGCCCTAATATAGAAGGTAGGTGTGATGGTGAAGGCTGAAGCCGTGCCTGCTATATCGGTGTGATTGGGGGTGAGGGTTTTAGTTGTGGCAGAGGCATAGATTGGACTCGAGGAGATTGGGTCTGTCTCCTAGATGGATTGACGGCATTATTTTTGGATAAATCTAACCGTTTAGGTGGGTGTGTCAGGCTGGGTATTGGTGAAGTCCCAAGCATAGGGGAAGGTTTGGTTAGGTTGATAGAGGTGGCTGAGGGATTCGATAGAGATGAGGGGGGTGAAGGTGAGGACATAGGCATTTTGAGCTTTTGTAAACACCTTGGGTATATGGTAGAGGTGTCTGGATTAGTCATCTGCATTTGAGTAGAGCATGGTGTACTCAAACGCTCCCATAAGACTCATCTATCTTCTGAGGGATAACAATCTTCACATGTGAACAAGAACTTTGGTATGGAAGAGAGGTGGGTTGTGATTCTAGTCCACTGTGGGTGTGATACAGAGGGTAAATGAGGCACTGTATCAATGGGTATTAAGAGGTCAACCGGTCGCTGGAAATATTTAGGTGATGAAGAACTAATAGGTAGGAGGGCATGTTCGAGGGGATCCATCATGATTAAGGAGTTTGGTGATGTAGGCTCAAGGGGTTTCTCCTCTAAGGATGACAGAAAAAGTGGCAAGCCTTCTTCTTTTGCAGCAAGAGTGGTGGAAGGAGATGTTTGGGAAATAGATAAGTTAGATAACATCCACTCACAATCTTGTAGGGATGTGGTGTAAGAAGGTTCATTTGTGAGAAGAGAACTCTGGGTGGTTAATTCCTTTATGGGTAAAGGAATAGCGGGACTGTCCTCTTGTCCTGATGAAGGAGAAGGGGGCGAGAATCCCTGCGTTGGTGAAGAAGCTTGATTCAGAATTTCCTCAATGGAAGCCCTGGGTTGGGAGTTGAAAATCGCATGGATCTCATGCACACTCTTCTCCTCGGCTGAGGTGTCTTGATTTGTGTTACTGTTAGATGCATGGTTTGTTGAAGATTTTTAAATTTTGATTAGCGTGGGGGCATTAGGATTATCAAGAGTTATATCCCCTACATCAACCATTTCCTGCACTATGTTTTTCAACATCTTGCAGTTTTTCGGAACTGTGTCCCTTCACGCGATGGAAGTTACAGAAGTCATTTTCTTTATACCAAGAAGGTATAGCACGGGTGGAATCAAACCCGGAGTGAGGTTTAACAGGAGGCAAGGTGATAGCTCCTGCTTTAAGCAATTTTTCTAAGATCACACCATAATTTTCTCCCAAGGGAGTGTAGTTGATGGGCTCGGCTTTATACTTATAGGTGGCTTTCGGTTGGGTATTAGACAATGCTTGAGATTTGATCACCGCTTTGCGTGTACGATACCCTTTGATTTCTAAGCATCCGATGCATAAGAGTTGGTGGTGTTGGGTTTGGTGGTAGAGTCTTGGGTTCGAAAATTTGAGCTTTTGTTGCGTAACCTCAATTTCTCCTCCTCTAAGGCTTGAATCTCTAGTTTCCAGCCATAGTAAAGAAAGGCCTCATCAAAGGTGCGGAAAGTTTGAATTTGGAGGGTGGGAGAAATGTGTTTAGCGCAGGCCCGCGTAAAGAGTTCGATGAGCTCGGCCTAAGGTAAGGCATAAGTAAGTTGGTTGATGAGGCCCCACCATCGTCCAATGAAATTTGCAATAGACTCATCTTCAAATTGTTGGATGGCATAGAGGTCGGTAATGGATACTTTCTTGGCAATATTGATGGAGAAGTGATCCAAGAAAGATTGGGCTAACTGGTTAAAGGAGAAGATTGAGTGTTGGGCTAAAGCATTGTACCACTCCAAGGCAGGTCCTGATAAGGACATGGGAAAGGTACGGAGTAGTAAGGCATCGTCATGAGCAATTAGATAGCAGGCATGTCTGAATGATTGCAAGTGTTGTTGAGGGTCCTCCTTACTATTAAAGCGAGTAAATTTCGGTAATTCCCATTGAGGAGGATATGTATGAAGGGGGACAGAAGGATGAATAGGCTCTCGAAAAACTTGCTCGTATGTTAGGGTGTTACGACTTCCTGAAATAGAAGCCTCAAGATTTTGCATCTTGTCCATCATCTATTTGATTAAATCATTGGTTGGGTTAGATGATGGTGTTGTCATTGTAAACAGAGGAGGATTGGTCCAAGAGCCGCTACTAGACAATGGTGGGATTGAATGTTGATAAGATAATGGTGATGAATGTGTTGGGGCAGCCAAATAAGGGTGTCCTATATAAGAGGTTGAGGCCACCGGATGAATTTGTGGAAATGAAAAGGTGGGCGGAGCTTGTGAGGGAAAGCTCGTGTGTATAGGTGGCAGAGAGAAAGTTATAAAAGAGACAGTCTGCGAGAGAGATGAGGTAGGGTCAGTGGACGGTAGTGATATGTGGGGCCCTATATTAACAAAAGGAAAGCCAATTGGTGCAAGACAAACCACCGAAGCCACTGAGCTAGGAGACGGGGCTAAGGATAAAGACGGTGAGAGTTATTAGGTGGGGAAGGGGCTAAGTGAGCGGCGATACTAATAGGCATACCAATGAGGAGCTGACCGGCCGTGGGTGTATGGTCGTGGGTATGAGACAAATAATATTTTACGGTGCTAGGATTAGCATCAAAAATTTGGCAAATTCCTTATCTCCTACAGGATCTTGGGAAAATTACCGGTATCCGTAGGATTCCCATAGGATGTGAAGGGGTGACTCGGGTAAAGGCACGGATGGCATGGGAAACCATGGTCTGCACTTGTTTTCGGTGATAACAACTATGGAAAAGAGGACACAACAGGGATTTAATCAATCCGGAATGAAAACAGCAACAAAATGTTGGAATTGATAGGTTCTTTGGTTTGTCAAGAACTATTAAACACAAAGAATCGATATCATCGATAACCGATGTCGGTAGTATAGGACCGGTGTCAGTCACTGTGAAAGCAAAGAGAGGATGTAAGAAGCTACTAGTTTGGGGATAACAATGCTTAATATACCTACCAAACTGTCTTGAAGTGATCACTGAAACAGTGTATGACAGAGAAACAGAACTAAAAACAAGCAAGATGCACAAGCAAATCAAGAGACTAACCCTAGGATTAGTTTTAATCACTTTGGGCTTATGCCTTAGATGCCAGATGATGTCAATCCTAAACAAAAGACCTAAGGGAGATGTCAAGTTTGTTTTGGCTCATAAGGCTACCTCAATCGGGCAGAGGAATACCATGGGAAGGGGGGATGTTTGAGCTGTTGTGTTGATTATGATGTGATTTGGTATGTGTTGTGCAGTGAGAGTAAGATTAATTTCTCGTCAATACCATGGATATCACCCCCATGTGTACAACCTGTTACTTAATCTACGTTCACTAGAATTAAAAACAACAAGCAAGAATGTGATGCACGTGTTTTAAACCCAAATCGAAAATGATATTCGATGAAGCAAAGAAGATGACTTTCACTAATGCAAAGATGTGAAAGAAAGACAAATTATTTTACCAAAATGACAAAATATTTTGTGAATATTTAGAAGAAAGAAACAACAAGTGTGCTCCCTATATGAAAGCAAGCAAGAAAGAAAGAAACCCGAAAAGGGTCCCACCGGGCGTGCCAAAATGTTTCGCACAAAATTTCGTTCCAGAATAGAGTTGCTTCTATCCTTTCATTCTCTTGAGAAACAGATAAGGGTTAGGGCTAGGAGGAATACCTGTTGAGTGTTGGGAAGGTGTGCGCGTACCGTAGAGAGATCAGATCGATTGTGAAGAACTCCTTTTTGTCTGGGAAGGACTACTAGTTCCTGATGAAGATACAGGTCCAAGGAATGTGGTGGTGACAGTAAGGCTTAGTTGGGATGATCCAGTATTGGAAAGCAAGCTGATGAAGCTATCCTCAGTCTTTCCCAATGCTTGGAGGAGTGTGACAGCGATCTAGTTGCTCAGTTATAGTCTTGGGCTCGATCCTCTTCTCTGCAACCTCTTCTACTTGTTTTACTTCTCTCTCTCTTCCCAAATGAATTCCAGATCCTTTTTTTTGGTTGGGGAGGACATTTACAGGGAACCGATGGCGGTTACATAACCGATGGTGGTCAAGTAGGAACTGATGTCATGGTTAGGTCAAAGTGGCTATTTTTAGTAAAATAGCCATCTTTCCCTCCTTTTCTCACGAGGGATCAGTTGTGGGCTTGGTCAAGTCATTATTAGGCTCGTTTTGGTGCGGGTGAGGGGTGATGAGTCATGTGTGTAGGTCTGGACCAAGTCATAGGTCTTAATTAGGTTGGTTTAGGGTTAGGGCTAGGTCACGGTGAGGTGGCGAGATGAGGTGGCAGGGTTGGAGATGTGGATTTATTAATTATAAGGTAATTAATAAATCATTAGGTGTGTAAGGTTTAGGTGGTGAGGTAGGGTTAGGTTGCGGGACGAGATACGGGGTACAGGGCGTCGTAAGACCCAAATTTGGTGTCTACATTTGCCCCTTGTTGTCATGTAGCTTGTCGTGTAAAAGCACTTGAGAATAATAAGAAGTGGTTGCGCCTGATTAAGGGTATAGGTAATTAAGACGCAGTTCCTAATGCTTGGGTAAGCTAACCTCGCTTCACCTATACCTTACCAACTCCAACAACCTTACCCTACCAATATCAAAATTTTTATATTTTTAAGCAAAACACAACACATGATAGGTTATGGTAATGCATAATACCCCACCGCTATCATTAATACCACTGCCAACCTTGTTGCCTCAGGGTGTGCCGCAAACATTATACCATAAGTGAATGTCAAACCTCGCTGTGTCAAATCTCGTGCGGCTGGACCAAATACTACCGTTATCGCTGCCCGCCGCGTTAGGCCCTGCCTGATACACTGGTCTTCAGTAATTGGGAGTCTCAAAATTGAAACACATCTTCTAACGTCACTATCATCTCCCCTGTTGGCAGATAAAAGGTATTCTTTTCAGGATTCCATCTCTCAATCAACAGCCTGCAACATAGCATGATTGCGTGTGATCCATGAATAATAGCGGATTCCGCTTAACCCCACACGGTTTATTAATGCCCACTCAGCTGGTGTTACATCCGCTCGGACCGTGACAACAAAGCTGGCACCCTATCATTCATCCTCAACCCTGCCTATGCCTGCACACATTAAACCAACAAACAACAAATCAACAAATAACTTCCCACGTGTTTTTTATCACAATCCGCAACTTTACACAGTAACCGATATCGGTTATAGACAACCGATACCGGTTACCTAACCGATACCGGTTATTCCTAAACGATATCGGTCATTGTCAATTCCAACCACCCCGCTAAAAAACACCACCTATGATAACTTCTACGCTCTTTTCATCTCGGCTTACGTTCGGGACATCCAGTACGTCGTGTTATGATCGGCATGGGGTCTTAGCCTAAACATCGTCTCTTCCAAAGCCTTCCAACAGATGAATATCCCTCCTAGTTGCATGTGTGCCAACCCCACCATGTTGCGTTCATTCAACGATGCTATTACTTCTACCTTAGGCACCGTGATCCTTAACATTCGTGTAGGGCCACGTACCTTACCCGAACTCTTCTATGTCCTTGAGGGAGAATTCTAATACAACATGTTGTTAGGCCGCCCTTGGATCCGGGCTATGGGATGCGTTCCCTCCACCTTACATAGATGCATCAAATTCAAGTATGAGGGGAAGTCATACACCGTCAAAGCTGACGCTTCCCCCTTCAAAACCTGCAATATGTTATATCGCCCTAATGATGTGCTTGTACCAGTCAAGGCACCCATTGATCCAGCCCAACCATCTACTTCAACCACGCCTCAACCATCCACCTTAACCACACTCACACCTTCGACCAATGGACCTACCGCGAATACCACTTCCTTCCCCACGGACAACATCCCAACTTCAGATCCCTTGGTAGATGTTTTTCAACACCTTACGCTGGGGGAATACCGCCTATACAACGTTAGCACCTTTCATACCCCACAGGAGTATGGATAGTTACATGCGCATCCTACCTACGACCGTCGTGTGGGGGAGGTAATCTTCTACGGACCACCTAATTTCCATACCAACCTAACGTATGGGGGTGTCGACACATCCTCTATCACCCCTGAACCTCCCCTTGGTGTGGTTCCCTTCCAATCTGATTTTCGATATCTAACCAACCGTCATTTCACCCTCACCTTCCTGACGCGTTGTGCTTGGAAGGGTTTTGGTTTCGGTCTTTATGAACAAGGCTGACATACGATCATTCCCGTAACTACCCGCAAACACAAATATCGTCGTGGTCTTGGATTTTTTGAACCACCTACACCGAAGAAACCTCATGTCAATTGTATCCAGGAAAACAACGAAGTCACCCCTTCCGAACCATCATCGCCCATTTTTCCATCTTCACCCACAGAGTCGATAGACCCGGAATCTATCCCTCCTAACTTTTTTTTTGTGAATGCTATCTTCCTGGGTCCTCTCACTTATCAACGTGATAGTGAAGACCCATCTTCTCTCCCCTTTTATATCCAGACATGATCGAAGAAGATTCGCCTTCAATTAATGTTGTGGAGTTCCAGGATGATGACTCCATCCTCACCTACCTTGGTGCAGACGACTCTTATATTCAACGTGCCTTACCATCTGACACCCAAACTATGTTGAATGAATCGACTATAGAAATCAACATCCACACGGAGGATGATCCTCACATTTTAAAGATCGGACAATCTCTCAACGCATTAGAACAAGCTACCTTCACTACCTTCCTCCGTGCCCGCAATCAAGCTTTTGCTTGGTCCTACGCCGACATGCCAGGAATCGATCCTGACATTGCTGTCCATAACATCACTCTAAAACCAGACTCTAAACTAGTTAAACAAAACTGATAAAAATGCATCCACGCATTGCCCTCTTGGTGAAAGAAGAGCTTCAACGCCTCCTTTCTGTTTCTTTCATCTTACCTATTGACTATCCGCAATGGATTTCTAATGTCGTACCTGTCACTAAAGCGACGGGGACTTTGGATATGTATGGATTTTTGGGACCTTAACCTCGCTTGCCCAAAGGATGACTTCCCCTACCTAGCATTGATCAACTTGTTGATCTCACTACGGGCCATGAGATGCTTTCTCTCATGGATGGCTTCTCGGGATACAATCAAATTTTGGTAGCCCTGGCCGATCAACATAAAACCACCTTCATTACCCCCTGGGGGACCTTCTACTATCGTGTCATGCCATTCGGCCTTAAGAATGCTGGTGCGACCTATCAGTGGCTATGACTTATATTTTTCATGACATTATGCACACTATCCTCGAGGATTATGTCGATGATCTTCTTGGAAAATCCAAACATCGCAGTGAACATCTCGATGTTTTAACCATTATTTTCGATCGCCTGTTACAATACTATGTTCGTCTTCAACCAAAGAAATGTGTCTTTGGCATCCTTTCGGGAAAACTCCTTGGCTTTATCGTCTCTTTGCATGGCATTGAGGTCGACCCAGCTAAAGTCAAAGCTATCCTAGAAATTCCCCCACCCACTAACCTCAAACAATTGCGTAGTTTGCAAGGAAAACTCCAATCTATCCGGCGTTTCATTTCACAACTCTCGGATCGATGTCAACCTTTCCATCATCTCCTTAAAAAGGACATTGTCTTTCAATGGAGCGAGGAGTGCCACCAAGCCTTTGAGGCTCTTAAAGCTTATCTCTTGCAGCCACCGTGCTTGTCCCACCTCAGGATAATCGCCCTTTCTACCTTTACCTTTCTGCCACCGACCATCCGTAGGAGCCATGTTCACACATGGTGACTCGAGCATCGAGATCAAGCGATTTATTACATAAGACGTACTCTTGTGGATTACGAGACTAGGTACACACACGTCGAAAAGTTATGCCTAGCCCTATCATTTGTGGCCACCAAACTCTAACATTACCTCCTGAATCACAAAACTTTTGTCATCACCAACACTGACCCCATACATTATATGTATGCCAAACCTCATCTAAACCAATGCATCACCCAATGGCTTATGCTCTCGCCGACCTTGACCTTGAGTTTGTACACTAGAAATCAGTAAAAGGACAAGCTGCCGCCTGACCAACTCACGGAAGCCCCTTTACCTGGGGAACAATTTACCAATTTTACTTTCCCTGATGAACTCATCGCAACTCTTTCACTCAGTGATGTGTCGTATCCAATGACCCTCTTCTTCGATGGATCTAAATGCTAGCGCGGTGGAGGGGCAGGTGTTGTTCTCATTCCTCTTGAAGGTGAACCTATGCCTCTTTCATTCAGGCTCGATTTCCCCTGCACTAACAATACAACGGAATATGAGGCCCTTGTTTTGGGTCTCCACGTTGCGTTACACTTAGGTGTGAAGTCTATTAATATTTTCGGTGACTCTCAATTGGTAGTAAATCAAGTTACTGGCATCTACCAATGTAAAAATGAGGAACTTCAAAAGTACAAACATTACGTGGATTCACTTTTGACCTTATTTTCTCATTATTCTATCCAAACCATTCCCCGCTCAACTAATAAATTTACAGATACTATGGCTTGCTTGGCCTTGCAAATTCTGGCCTCACCAACTGACTCGAGACATATTTGTCTTGGTCCAACAACTCTTTGCCCCATCTTACTTAGTTCGGATGTTTGTATGGTAAATAATGTATCTCTGTTGTTTCAGCAGATACCGGTATCACCAATTTCACGACTACCTTACAACCTCTATTCTACCACCTGACCTTACTAGTAATGGCAAACGTGCTTTTCTTAAAAGTGTTTCTTGTTATGTCATCATGGGGGGACTCCTCTATAAACATGGCTTCGATGGTATCCTCCTTCACTGTCTAACCGGCGCTGAAGTCGCTCATACCACCCAACAAATCCATGACGGACTTTGTGGCGGGCACTTTAGTGGCCTCACCATGGCCAAGCGGATCCTTCACCTAGGATATTATTGGCCTACTCTCAATAAAGACTGCTGCGAATATGTTAAGTGTTGTGTTATGTGTCAACAACATGCCAACCTTCAACATACTCCTAGCCACCCATTACAGGTCACACGAGATCTTTGGCCTTTCTCACAATGGGGTTTAGACCTTATTGGCGAGATTCACCCGCCTTCTTTGCAGCATCACCGTTGGATCATCACGGAAACCGAATATTACACTAAATGGGTGGAGGCCATTCCACTCATTTCAACCAAAAAAGAGAAAATTGTTGAGTTCATCAATCATCACATTATCTATCGTTTTGGTGTTCCTCATCACCTGATAATAGATAATGGAAAATATTTCAAAAATAAGTTGTTACAAGACCTTTGTGACAACTTTGGTATCAAACTTAGCTTCTCATCACCCTACTATCCACAAGCAAATGGACAAGCTGAATCTTCTAACAAAACCTTAACCAAAATTCTCATGAAAGTCGTTAACAATTCTAGGAAAAACTGGCATGATCACATCCCCTTTGCCCTTTGGGCTTATCGTACCAGCATTCGTACTTCCACTAATGCCACACCATTCTCTCTGGTGTATGGTACCGAGGCTGTCTTGCCTCTCGAAATACAAATCCCTTCTCTCAGAATATCTCTTCAGGATATTCTCACCAATGATGACTTCCGCCAAGAGCGGTTAGCCCAATTAGAGCTTCTTGACGAGCGTCGTCTTACAGCTCTTGACCACCTTCAAATTTATCAAAAGCGCATTAAGCGTGCTTATGATAAGTGAATTCATGAGCGTACCTTTAAGATTGGTGATCTTGTCCTCAAAGAGAATCAACATGTAACCAAACTAGAAAAGAGAAAACGTGGAAAATTTGCTCCTAATTAGATTGGGCCTTACATTATCACTCACACCTATGGATCAGGTACTTATCGTTTAGCTTCGCTTAATGGTAAACCCGAGCCTGAACCCCTTAATGCCTTGCATCTCGACCATTCTACTTGTTGAATTTAGTGTTACATCACTTCTTATCTACCTTGCGCTCGTCCCTTGAGCTCATTTACCACCTCATACACCTTGTTTCGTGCATCTCAAAATAGAATCAAGCTCACATGGTTTGATCATCACCTCCTCTTAAATATGCCTTCCCCTTTTTAGTCTGGTCCATGACTTAAAAGTATCAAAATAACAAGTTCTCAATTATATGATTATGGGATATTCTTGAGTCAAACTTCCTGTAAAACTAGATACTTCATGCCAAATGGACATCTAGACCTCTAAGTTATAAACTAGATTGCTCCCTCGAAGGACAGCTATGTGCAAAGCCGCATCTGCTATTATAAACTAGACTGCTCCCTCGAAGGACAGCTATGTGCAAAGCTACATCATGCTACTATAAGTAGACTGCTCCCTTGAAGGACAGCTATACAAAGTCATCCTCTATCAGAAGCTTCTCGCATTGATCAACTTCGTGAAGACCTCAAGAAACAACAAAATGCATATCCCATATAGACTTCCCACATCGATCAGTCTATATCCAGAAAAATAAAAGCAGTATTCAAAAGCACTTTTGAGTCATGGACTCGTCTATTTAGGTTTGGATCTATTTCGTCAGAATAATCACCTTATAACAAGTCCTCTACACCCCAGCTATACCATCCACCTCACCTCACCATTTTTCAAAACACAAAAACTCAAGGGACATGACATATAACCGATATATTTTGATTATACAACTCTTTCCACCTATTGACTTCTCCCATATGCAAGGTACCTAGAGATTCAAGCTCATCCTATGATAATACGTGGTTTGTTTAGCTCTTTCTAACTATGGGACATTTTTGCCTCTTTTACCCGAATCTAGGATTATGTGTTGACCTTAATCAGGACACGGTTCCCTAATGCTTGGGTAAGCTAACCCTCGCTTCACCTATACCTTACCAACTCCAACAACCTTACCCTACCAATATCAAATTTTTACCAACCAACAAATTGCCTAACCACAACCAAATTTCCTGAATTCACCTCTCCTTGGTCCTAAGGGAGAACTACATCGGTCTGAGGCCCCTCCTTGCTTTGTGTAATGGGCTATGTAGGCAGCACTTAGGAGACATGGGGTCTCCCAAGGTTAGCTCGACCATCCCCTACCATAACCTATCATGTGTTGTGTTTTGCTTAAAAATATAAATGTTTTCGCATATTTATATTGATAACACTCACCTTTGTCCTTTATCAATCCAAACATTCAAAACACAAACATTTCTTATTATTATCATAAACTCAAAATCAACATACATATTTAGTTTTATTTAGATGTTAAACAAATACATCTTCTCTATCATCGACGCGCAGGTCGGCATCCTTATTTATTCTTCTACCCCTATGAAATTCACGTAGGCCCCGCGCCTCATCCCGAACCAGGTAGTGATGGTGATCATCGACGCCGCTCACCTAGCCTCTCCATCCTCAAAGGGGCCACTGCTATTGGTTCCTCCCACTGATCCACCAATCTCTCCTGTAACATACGAATACGCCCTCTCGCATGGAGGAATCTTGCCTCTAGTCTCTCCACTCGTGACTGCAAAACCTCTAACAATCCCGTTGTCTCATTCACCTGTGTTTGAAGCTGGTGAACTAAACCCTGCAGGTGGTCTCTCTCCGCTATAATCATGCTATGTCAGGATGATCGGCCCTCTCACATGTACCTCATGCTCTGCTACCCACCATAATCTATAAGACTCTGTCACTCTTGGATCCGATCCCGCATCGTCAGTTGTTGGCGTGCCTACAAAAACAACCCACTCCATCAGGCCTACCCTTTACAAAACAACTACCCAATAACCCCAATATCACTAACCCCACCCAACAAACACCTACAATATCCCCTTTACCTATCCCACAACCTACCACCTACCCCACTCATACACCACCCGATTCCCCCCACCCCAATAACCTTTCCTAGCCACTCTACCTTCTCCCCCTTCACCCCAACACTCGATCCTACCTCGCCTACAACAAATCAACACAACTACTTTCACAACCTTACCTCCTACCCATGGTGACCGATGTCTTGGTCACCCACGACCACCGTCAATCGACACATGACCGACGCCGGTCATTCAACCCACAAATCTATATAACTTGCGTGGTGACCGAGAACCACACATTACGATTCTATCCACCCATCATGTAGTTGTTTGTTCAATTGAGCTCACCTGTTCGTGTTTTTTTAGCATGCCTAGGATACTTGAATTGATCAGCCAACCAGCTTTGCCTAGACCGAGACCGTGACGTTTATCTCAACCAAACCAACCATTTGGTACTGCCAAACATGCCTAAATGTTCGGTACCTTACCCGTTATATCCCCTGGAGCTACTTCCTATGCCTTGGATACCAGGATTATATCAACCTTGTTTGGATAAACTATCGACCTTTGCCTATGAATTGATTTTTGCTCTTCAACTCGTGTACCCTGGTCGCACTACTGCATTTCAACGTGCGTCTACTTCCTTGAACTTACCCCACCATCTTACCATCATCTCATCATCATTCACCCTTTATCAACCATATCCCTAATTTCACATCGCCTCAATCTGTGATAGATTTGAGGGGGATTACCTATACCCTTAACTGGGGCAACCACTTCTTATTATTCTTAGTGCAGCTTTACACGACAAGCTACATGACAACAAGGGGCAAATGTAGACACCAAATTTGGGTCTTATGACGCCTGTACCCGTATCTCATCCCGCAACCTAACCCTACCTCACCACCTAAACCTTACACACCTAATGATTTATTAATTACCTTATAATTAATAAATCCACATCTCCAACCCCGCCACCTCACCGTGACCTAGCCCTAACCCTAAACCAACCTAATTAAGACCTATGACTTGGTCCAGACCCACACCCATGACTCATCACCCCTCACCCACACCAAAACGAGCCTAATAATGACTTGACCAAGCCCACAACTGATCCCTCGGGAGAAAAGGAGGGAAAGATGGCTATTTTACTAAAAATAGCCACTTTGACCTAACCGACATCGGTTCCTACTCGACCGCCGTCGGTTACGTAACCGCCATCGATTCCCTGTAAATCTCCTCCCCCAACCAAAAAAAAGGATCTAGAATTCATTTGGGAAGAGAGAGAGAGAAGTGAAACAAGTAGAAGAGGTTACAGAGAAGACGATCGAGCCCAAGACTATAATTGAGCAACTAGATCACTGTCACACTCGTCCAAGCATTGGGAAAGACTGATGATAGCTTCATCAGCTCGCTTTCCAATACCGGATCATCCCAACTAAGCCTTATTGTCACCACCACATTCCTTGGACCTGTATCTTCATCAAGAACTAGTAAGTAGTATCTTGTATGTTTCTAAACGCCATTTCTTGAACTTTTAATTCATAATAATTATAAGCTCACTCCTAGATCTACCACCCCGCAAAGACTCGCACCTAACTTTCATTCATGAACCCCGATATTTCCCAAAGATAGTTTTCTCACTCTCTGAGTTTTCTCCATCACCCTACTACCCCCTAATCATTTATTAACCCTATAAACACCATAACCACCTTACAACTGACTTCCATTCGAAACCCCTAAATCACTGGCCCTACCGATATCAGTTATCTTCTACCGGTATTGGTGTTATAACCGCAGTCGAGTTATCCAGTGACCGGCATCGGTCACTGTGACTTATACCAAAACCAACCTTTCCCTTATTTACCCCAAACAATCTCATATCCATCTGGGTTTATCCTTGTAACTTGATCGAATGCATCAATAACCGGTGACCGGACAAACATCATGACATTTTATTATTGGTAGTTTAGTCTCTATTACTTTTTAACAAGGTACCTAAATCATGATTTCACAATAGCTTCTTTGTTATCATTTACATTAGTTCATATTAAAAGGGAACTGACCACATTCGGAAGGAAGTCTTATATTTCCGGGTCCAAGGCAGTTCCCTCACTTATTGTCTAACTAAGATCTCGGTGGTCTTGTATTCTTACTTACAGGTAGTCCTTCCCGAAAAAAGGAGTTCTTCACAATCGATATGATCTCTCTATGGTACATGCACACCTTCCCAACACTCAATAGGTGTTCCTCCTAGCCCTAACCCTTATCATTTCTCAAGATAATGAAAGAATAGAAGAAACTCTATTCCGGAATGAAATTCAATGCGAAACAATTACTGCATGGGAGGTAATCTCCTACGGACCACCTAATTTCCGCACCAACCTAACGTATGGGGGTGTCGACACATCCTTTTTCACCCCCGAGCCTCCCCTTGGTGTGGTTCCCTTCAATCTGATTTTCAATATCTAACCAACCGTTGTTTCTCCTCACCTTCCCGACGACTTGTGCTTGGAAGGGTTTTAGGTTTCGGTCTTTATGAACAAGGCCAACATACGATCATTCCCGTAACTACCCGCATAAACAAAGATCATGGTCTTGGATTTTTTGAACCACCTACACCGAAGAAACCTCATGTCAATTGTATCCAGGAAAACAACGAAGTCACCCCTTCCGAACCATCATCGCCCATTTTTCCATCTTCACCCACAGAGTCGATAAACCGGAATCTATCCCTCCTAACTTTTTTTTCGTGAATGCTATCTTCTTGGGTCCTCTCACTTATCAACATGATAGTGAAGACCCATCTTCTCTCCCCCTTTTGTATCCAGATATGATTGAAGAAGATTTGCCTTCAATTAATGTTGTGGAGTGCCAGGATGATGACTCCATCCTCACCTACCTTGGTGCGGACGACTCTTATATTCAACGTGCCTTACCATCTGACACCCAAACTATGTTGAATGAATCGACTATAGAAATCAACATCCACATGGAGGATGATCCTCACATTTTAAAGATCGGACAATCTCTCGACGCATTAGAACAAGCCGCCTTCACTACCTTCGCTCCGTAAGTGCCCGCAATCAAGATTTTTCTTGGTCCTACGCCGACATGCCAGGAATCGATCCTGACATTGGTGTCCATAACATCACTCGAAACCGGACTCTAAACCATTAAAAAAAACCGAGAAAAATGCATCCACGCATTGCCCTCTTGGTGAAAGAAGAGCTTCAACGCCTCCTTTCTGTTTCTTTCATCTTACCTATTGACTATCCGCAATGGATTTCTAATGTCATACATGTCACTAAAGTGACGGGGGGACTTTGGATATGTATGAATTTTGGGACCTTAACCTCGCTTGCCCAAAGGATGACTTCCCCTACCTAGCATTGATCAACTTGTTGATCTCACTGTGGCCATGAGATGCTTTCTCTCATGGATGGCTTCTCGGGATACAATCAAATTTTGGTAGCCCCACCAATCAACATAAAACCGCCTTCATTACCCCCTGGGGACCTTCTAGCTATCGTGTCATGCCATTCGGCCTTAAGAATGCTGGTGCGACCTATCAGTGGGCTATGAATTATATTTTTCATGACATTATGCACACTATCCTCGAGGATTATGTCGATGATCTTCTTGGAAAATCCAAACATCGCAGTGAACATCTCGATGTTTTAACCATTATTTTCGATCACCTGTTACAATACTGTGTTCGTCTTCAACCAAAGAAATGTGTCTTTGGCATCCTTTTGGGAAAACTCCTTGGCTTTATCATCTCTTTGCGTGGCATTGAGGTCAACCCAGCTAAAGTCAAAGCTATCCTAGAAATGCCCCCACCCACTAACCTCAAACAATTGCGTAGTTTGTAGGGAAAACTCCAATCTATCCGGCATTTCATTTCACAACTCTCAGATTGATGTCAACCTTTCCATCATCTCCTTAAAAAGGACATTTTCTTTCAATGGAGCGAGGAGTGCCACCAAGCCTTTGAGGCTCTTAAAGCTTATCTCTTGCAGCCACCCATGCTTGTCCCACCTCAGGACGATCACCCTTTCTACCTTTACCTTTCTGCCACCGACCATGTTGTAGGAGCCATGCTCACACATCATGACTCGAGCATCGAGAACAAGCGAGTTTATTACATAAGCCGTACTCTTGTGGATTACGAGACTAGGTATACACAGAATTTCATTCCGGAATAGAGTTGCTTCTATCCTTTCATTCTCTTGAGAAACAGATAAGGGTTAGGGCTAGGAGGAATACCTATTGAGTGTTGGGAAGGTGTGCGCGTACCGTAGAGAGATCAGATCGATTGTGAAGAACTCCTTTTTGTCTGGGAAGGACTACCTGTAAGTAAGAATACAAGACCACCAGATCTTAGTTAGACAATAAGTGAGGGAACTGCCTTGGGCCCAGGAAATATTAGACTTCCTTTTGAAGGTGGTCAGTTCCCCTTTTAATATGAATTAATGCAAATGATAACAAAGAAGCTATTGTGAAATCATGATTTAGGTACCTTGTTAAAAAGCAATAGAGACTAAACTACCAATAATAAAATGTCATGATGTTTGTTTGGTCACCGGTTATTGATGCATTCAGATCAAGTTACAAGGATAGACCCAGCTGGATATGAGATTGTTTGGGGGTAAATAAGGGAAAGGTTGGTTTTGGTATAAGTCACAGTGACCGATGCCGGTCACTGGATAACCGACTGCGGTTATAACACCGATACCGGTAGAAGATAACTGATATCGGTAGGGGCAGTGATTTAGGGGTTTCGAATGGAAGTCAGTTGTAAGGTGGTTATGGTGTTTATAGGGTTAATAAATGATTAGGGGGTGGTAGTAGGGTGATGGAGAAAACTCAGAGAGTGAGAAAACTATCTTTGGGGAAATATCGGGGTTGATGAATGAAAGTTAGGTGCAGAGTGTTGCTGGGTGGTAGATCTAGGAGTGAGCTTATAATTATTATGAATTAAAAGTTCAAGAAATGGTGTTTAGAAACATACAAGATACTACTTACTAGTTCCTGATGAAGATACAGGTCCAAGGAATGTGGTGGCAACAATAAGGCTTAGTTGGGATGATCCGGTATTGGAAAGCGAGCTGATGAAGCTATCCTCAGTCTTTCCCAATGCTTGGACGAGTGTGACAGCGATCTAGTTGCTCAGTTATAGTCTTGGGCTCGATCCTCTTCTCTGCAACCTCTTCTACTTGTTTCACTTCTCTCTCTCTTCCCAAATGAATTCTCGGATCCTTTCTTTTTGGTTGGGGGAGGTCATTTACAGGAACCGACGGCGGTCGAGTAGGAACCGATGTCGAGTTAGGTCAAAGTGGCTATTTTTAGTAAAATAGCCATCTTTCCCTCCTTTTCTCCTGAGGGATCAGTTGTGGGCTTGGTCAAGTCATTATTAGGCTCGTTTTGGTGCGGGTGAGGGGTGATGAGTCATGGGTGTGGGTTTGGACCAAGTCATAGGTCTTAATTAGGTTGGTTTAGGGTTAGGGCTAGGTCACGGTGAGGTGGCGAGATGAGGTGGCGGGGTTGGAGATGTGGATTTATTAATTATAAGGTAATTAATAAATGATTAGGTGTGTAAGGTTTAGGTGGTGAGGTAGGGTTAGGTTGCGGGACGAGATACGGGGTACAGGCGTCGTAAGACCCAAATTTGGTGTCTACACACCCTCCGATTTCTTAGCATGTGAATGAATTAGGAAAACAATGTGATTGGGTAACATGGGTACTATCTCTCAAGTTGTGGGACTTGCTACTTGAGATAGACCTCCAGAGAAGGTTGGTTCCTCTTCCTAATCTAGTGCAAGCTAACTCTAATGAAATAAAAATACTGACTATCTCTATCCTACAATTTCCAAGGGACCAGGGAGAGAGAAATAGCATGAAAATGAAATAAATATACTCTAACAAAGGTGATGCACCAAGAAAAGGGAATGGGAAAAACTCTCCAATGTGTGAAAATGAAAGAAATTCTTATTAGAGAGGGTGAGAACAGTTCTCTATAGTCTAGCAACAACATTCATAATAACATTTCCATGAAAGTAAAAAAATAATTTATTATGTAAAGTGAATAATAAGACACAATACACCTACAAGTGAAGTGAAGAGGCAAGAAGAATGTAATAAACATAGATAAGGGAAGAAAACATCCACAAATTTGCATCTACTACTTCATTAGTATGCACAGTTCATTTACAAAGCAAGAGAAAGGCCTGGATCAATATGCAAGAAGTCTAACAACAAGGCCCATAACACATTTGTGTTCCAAAACCAAAAATGGTAGATTTTTTTTACAAGAGTAATCCCCCCTCTCAAATGAGAGAGCACTTCAATTTATAGAAAAATGGTGAGAGAGAAAAGGTTGTTTGCAAACTCTTATTTTTCCCTCCACTTTCATGTAAAGTACCAAAAGCAGTGAAAAACATGATTTACGACATGAAACAGCCATCCCATACTACTCTATGACTTGCAACAAAAGGAAGCTGGTTATATGTGCTCATTAATTGCTATTTCAACCACCATTAAATTTATCCTCTAAACCGGGAAAGTTCTTGACAAAATACATCCCCAAAAATCAACCAATCTTCAAATATCTTGATTTCTATGCATAGGACTTAGAACCATGATTCCAACAAGACCATTTTTTTGTAATTCTATTGAGAAATGCTCAAGTTATGAGCTTTTGAGCAGAAGCATCTATTTTGAGTTTTTTACCAAGCTTGGCTTCCACTCCAAGGGACTAGGCAATCAATTTGAGCGGCTGGAAATGAAATTTTAAATATTTTGAACTTTCTAATGTTTTTTGCATCATTAAAATAACTGGGCATTTTTTTAAAAAATTGGTGGGCCCACAATCACCTGATTTTCATAAAGGGGAGGGTAGGTTGTATTGTTACAAAAGCATTCAATTTGGGCTAGTTTGGTCGAGTTGGCCCCCATTTACACCTTGGATTCCCTATTCCTCCAAAGGCAAAAGTAGGCATCCTTTACACATCTTGGCACTACATTGAACTTTAACCCGTTGACTTCAAGGTTTCATTGAATTCCCCATAGTGTTGACCAATCTCAATGATTTGCCACCTCATATTGTGTTTTACATCCGGCCTTGTGGGCACCCACCACTTTGCCACCTCAATTCCTTCGTGAATTTTGGCTTATGTTATGAGGGATGGGCATGTCGACCATCGAATCCTCACGTATCGGTCATTTCATATTTATATGTCATGACCGTCCCGAGTTCATAGGTGCATTAGATCACCCGCACACCCCATGATCTCGCACCGACATGCATTCACTTTTGCAATGCATTGTGACTCCCATTGACTTGTCGAGAACTCCTCCCCTTTCACGGACAATTTCAGTTGGACCACTTGACTCGACATCCCCGTAATGAATTAGATTTGGTTGGTTTGGGTCTTTGATGCACAAATATCCCACGTGCAACTTTGGCTTGCCAATCTTGATTTCTCCATACTATGCCTCGCCCATGCCGGTCGGCGATTTCGGGCCTTCCGTGCACAAATGAGCCGAATGAATTTAATATCCCCAAGCTTCTACATAAATGTCCATTCCATGTTCCAACTCCACCACTTTCATAAATTTGACATTTTCGTAAGTGTTTGACCAATATTTTAGAGCTCATCCACCCTTCGCCATTTGGGTTTGCCAACGTCTCAACTTTGCTATTTCTAGCGAGTCAAACCCAAATATGCCTTGATCATTCACTTCCATGTGAATCAATTTTTTCCCTCAAGCCATCCCTTCCATGAAATTAATTATTCTACAGAGTGAGCCCATCCATCGAAGTGACCGAATCTCTCCGCAACATCACTATTTCACTTAGTTCACCTCGCTAGCTTCCATTGCTCGTTGATCATGGCTCATATGACTTGCCAAAATCTTGGATGACTTGGCTCACATTTTACGAGCTCAGATCCTTCTCTCTAACAAGTTTTTCTCTCTAAAAAGTCAACTCGCCCCTATTGATGCACATGTTAGTCCCTATGAAGGCTTGAATTGGTTCTATTCATTCTTATTCGAGTCTATGACTATCGAAAATCAGTAATCTTGCTACCAATGCATTGTCGTGTTGTGGGATCAAATCAATACTTCACTATCTTTCCAAGGCTTGAATTTCTAGCTCTACATCGATTCGTCCCTTTGAATCTCAAAGTGCCCTTGGTCCGGCTCGATGCAATTTACCTCCGACCTATAAAATGACTTGGTGGGCTCCCAAACAACCTTATTTAAACCTGTTTCAATCTTACACCTTACCACGGTCTCCTAAAGAACTCAACTATGCATACTCACATGTTGACTAGTCTCAACCATGTAGAGATCAACCTCTCCCTTTGATGCATTGCATTTCTTAAATGCATTGCCTCGGATGTGGGCTCGATGGTGACCCGCCATGTCATCTCGGTGCTCCTCGATAGACCTTTCAGTAACCCGTGTTATACAATGGCTCACCGCAATAGCTTATTTTGTAATGCATGTGCCCACTGAGATGTTTAACTACCACCTCAATGTTATAGCTCCATATATAGCTCAACTCAAGGTTTTACAGGCTCGATTGATTATAACCCAACACTAGCTCGCCCTTCCAACCAAAACAACTCAGCCATGTATAAATAGCTCGGTTGAGACCACAAGGAACTTCTTATAACCTTTTCGACTCTCCCATCATACTGTTTCCATTTTTACATTCAACAAAGTGTCGAGAGTCATGTGTAAGTGCCAGAGAGTGCCCCAAACCACAATGTTGACCTTTTGCCATTTTTGTTGCAAGTGGGCCCCGTGCTTTAGCTATTTCTTTGTTCAATTGAAAATTGAACTTTATGAATACAAAGAAGAGGAAAAACTCCTATTTTGAGTTTCAACATTCCCAAATACCTTCATACCACATGAATACTGAAATCTTCCTACATGCCTCAAATTTTCTATGAGATTCCTCTCAAAAGTGCAATCCTTCTTAGTTTTCCAATTTCACCTCAATGGGTAAAAATTGGATAATTTTTTTGCGACTCATGGGTCATCTTCCGCTAGATGAAGTGTGATAAGTTTATGTAGCTATCCATTAGGCATGGAGTTTGCATGATTAGCATTAAATGACCTAAAATTTGGAAACCTTGACCCTGGAACCAATTTGAAATGCCGCCGAAGCTATCATATGCTACTTGAAACTAGGACTACTTTTTGCTGCTCGCATTTTCCAACTCTTGATAAGAAAATCTTGAAAATAAGATTTATGCGAGTCGAAAATTGTTTGAAAACTAGAAATATTCTTTCCTTCTCTCTATAATATGGTCTCTGTGAGACTGAAAATTGATCTTTTAGAGCTGTCCCAAACTTGATTTGTTAGCAATCGTGAAGCACACATTGATCCAATCTTTAACAAGATGGAGCATATGAAAGCTTAGAGACACAAGCTGATTTGAACATCACGAACTATATTAAAATATGATTTTATTTCTTCCTCGAATGTTCCATTTTTGGCACATCGCTATAGGATTAAGATACATGTTACATATGCTAATTGAAGCATATTGGATCTTCCCGAATGTTGTTATAAATATTACCAAGTTATAGAGGTATGCATGGTGGCTAATGATTTGTCGCTCAAACACTGCTATAAGGCTAGGCAAAGCACTGAAAAGCTGTCATCTATTATAACACCATAATTTCCTCAAGATCGATGTTCGATAACTATGAGTCTCTTTCTTCAATTTTATATTTTTGGAAGCGTGATGAAGTATATACAAAGTACACTAGAATTAATAGAACATGTGCCCAAGGCCCTTAGGGAAATGAAATCTATTCTAACAACAATGCAATGTACACAAGAACTTAGAGGAATTAAAATCCTAAACTACTATGTACATGGGTGAGAATATTCCATCTAGTAGTAATGTTTGAGATAGATTCCATTAAGTGGAATCTGCATTTCTTCACCATCCAACTTATCCAGTCGGAAGGCATTGCTACTCTTGCATTTTGTGACCATTTAGGGACCACTCCGTATGGCATCAAACTTGGAATGTTTACCCAGATTTTCCGGATCAGCATCCCACTTGAGTACCAAATCTCCCTCTTGGAATGTCCTTCATCTTTTGTCAAAGCTTATCTTAATCGACTTGATCCTTCTCCATTGTTTACATTGCATGCTCTCTTATTTCTCCCAACTCCATTAGTTCCGCATCTCTAGCCTCCATGGGTTCAAATTTAGATAATTTTAGCTACTTCATGAGCTCTAATTCCAGAAACTAAAGTGATATAGGAAGCCATGCTTCCCTTCTATAAACTATCTTGAATGGAGAACTTCCCTGTAGACCTCTTGGGTGTGATTCTATCAGCCCATAAGGCTGATTTGATATTTTATGTTGTATCCGCTAGTTTTCATCAAGAGTCCTTCTTATGATTCTCAACAAGTTCTTGTTTTTGGACTCTACATGCCCATTACCATGGGGTAATAATTTGATGAAGTGCTAAGAAATATCCCATTTTTAACATCCCATTCGGTGATCTTTGTGCCGAGAAATGCCAAAGCATTGTCTAATATTATAGTGGTCATAACTCCAAACTTGGTCACTATCCCCTCGTAGAAGTCTAGTATGCTAGATTCATTTGATTTTATAGTGTCATTGATTTAGTCCACTTGGTGAAATAGTCCGTCACTGTTAGAATCACTTGTGTCCTTGGCTTGAGTTCAGAGTTGATGACTCCAATGAAGTACAATCCCCATTACATAAAGGGATAATCCATGAGATCGGATGAAGGGAAAAAGCGCTAGCTTTTCCTTCCCTATGAAGAATGCACATTTTTTTCATTTCTTAATCCATGTGTAGTAATCACTAAAAGTTGTAGGCCAATAGTAACTAGTTTTCATAAACTTGAGAGTTGTTACTCATGGAGCAAAGTGGCCTCTCGCTTCTCCATCATGGAACTCATGCAACACTTTCTCAATCTTATCTATTGGGACACATATCAAGAGAACTCCATTCACATCCTTCTTGAATAGTATTCCGTCAATAAGAGCATATGGAATGGATTGTAGTATGAATTATCTTCTCTTATATTTACTCTACTCCGAGGGCATAGTCCCATTTGTAGATAATGCACCATATTTCGAGTCAAACATGGAGTAGGAACATCATGAGATGGTTATTCTTGTTCATTTTTCAAGACTAAAAATCTTCTTATTTGTTGTTTATTTCAACATGTTGATTAGTAGCAAGATGATCACACAATCCTTTACCACGGACAGATTTTTCACTTTGATCTCAATATAATAATCCATCACTCGGTAATCCAACCTACCCTCTTCTCATTTAAATATTTGTTTAGGAGTAAATCTTTGACCATGGTGTGAGACACCAACAACTAGATCTTATTTTTTCGAGACCAAGTGTCTGAACTTCTTCAGGCTTCTGATCACAACGAGAACATGCTTTTCAATGAAATAATATCTCACTTCATAATCCTCCAAGCTATGACTGAAGAATGATATGGGATGCTCCAAGCCCTCTTTATTCAGTTGTACAGGATGGCTGAAATTTGTATCCAAACCACTAAAGGCATAGAGGATGAAACCTTTTGAAAAATATGTGTTTATGAGAATTGGAGCTTGATATATTGTAGGCTTGATGACATCAAAACTATTTTTACCCTCTGCTGTCCACTTGAATGTTGCACTCCTTTTTAACATCATTTTTAATGGATTTTCAAGAGTGGAAAAATTTATTCTCCCTAGAAAGAACTAGAGAGCCTTCTTGTGATTTGGAAATGGAAGTGTTCGGATGGCTTCAACTCTCTCGGGATCAATAGTTAGTCCTTCCTTTGAAACAATTTGGCCTCACCAACTTTCCCTTACGAGCCAATAATATATACATTTTGGGATTATAAGATACTCCCAATCTTCGCACCTTTGGAACACTTGCCTAAGGTGAAAGAGATGGTTTGCTGCATTTTTGGAGAACACAATGATATCATCTAGGTAAACTAGAACTATTTTTCTCATCATCCCTTTAAACGCCATATAGCCATTTCTCTTGAAATGTTTCCCCACGTTTGACAATCCAAATGGTATTTTTCTATAAGCGTATGTGTCACATTTTGTGGTGAAGGCTATTTTGAACTGATCATCTTCCTTCATCATTATCTAATTATAGCTTTGAATAAGCTGCTATCATCAATGAGAACCTTTCGGAGCAGCCTAATACTTGTAAGATTTGTTCCATTGAAGGAAGCAGATAATGATCCTTGAGTGAAGCTCTATTCAAATCTTGAAAGTCCACACACAATCTGATTTCTCCGTTTTCTTTTTTGTTGGCACCAAATTTACAACCCAAATTGAATGCTTGATTGGAATTTTTTTTTCCTCTATGAGCTTGTTCAATTCTTTTCTCATGAGAGGTTCGATGTGGGGATTCACCGGTCTTTGCTTCTTCCTAATGGGATTTGATTCTGGATCCAATTTAATAGTATGTTGTGCCAATTTTGGATTGAAACCTTTCAAATCCTTGTAGTTCCAGGTGAAGACATCTGGGAATTCTTGAAAGAGTTGGATGAAATTAGATTTCTCTTGTTGAGTACTCACCTTGGTAATTTCAGCACTTTAACTTCTCCAACTAAAATAGGCTCTGAGTCTTCACCCTTTAGTAGAATGTTTACTTTTGGGATTGAAGATAGACTCCAAAGTTACAAGGCCTTTCAGAAATTTGTTTGTTCTCAACTAAACCACTTGATCACCATATTGCTGCTCCAATTTGTCTTGGTTTCTTGTGGAGAATTTAACTTCTTATTGTAGAAAATTGATGATTTTCTGATAATTTTCAAACACTTTCCAACTTGTGTTGTTGTTTGGGATACCTGGTCTCATAACCACTCTTATATGAGGCTAAATTTTCTCATTCTTCATACTTTCTACAACATTAAATGCTACCCCAATTCCTGCAAGTTTGTTTGCAGCCTCATTTTTCTTTCCCAAGATGGAATCAATACTAAAATTTTCAAAATATTCAATAAGATCCCATACCCAGTTCTTTTATTTATTTATAAGATCATTTTTAACATTATTTTTTCCTCTAACTATGTTCATGATCAACTCACTATCCCCAAAAACTTGCAAATTTTTTATGCCTCTCTTCCTTGCCCAATGCAGTTCATAGATCAATGCTTCATACTCGACCAAGTTGTTAGAACAATTAAATCAAAAGTGAAAGGATAAGTAATATTTTGTACCTTGAGGTGAAACAAGCATAGCTTCTCCTCTAGCACCTTGTCTAATCCTTGAGCCATCAAATAATAGTTTCCATTTTTCATTATCATCTTTATCCTCTAGTTTAGTGATGCTAGGGAGAAGTGGGTTTTCTTCGTGCAAGTAATAAATACCCAACTCAGATTCTTCCATCTCCTTTTATGGATCAAAATCATGTCTTTTTTTTGCCCATTCATAAAGAGTTAAGTTTGGAATTACTCCAACTTTAGCTTTTGTCTATGGAGTTCTTAGACAATATTCTTGATCAAAAGTTGAGCAATTTGCATTGATTAAGCTAGGCACATGATGTTCAATATGAAAGTTTGCAATAGGTTCAATTATTATTATAGTTTTATCCCCATACCTTGTTCTGAATATCATATGTGACCAATCAGCAGATAGATACCCTATGATTTTAGTGGTGAAGCCACCGAGACAAACACGGTGTAAAGAGTGGTGGCAAGTCTATGATTGACATATCTTGTAACACTTTAACATTGAGGCATGCATGCAATGTGAGGTTCGATCCTATGATTACTCTAATTGTCCCTACCATTTTCCCATCAAGTTGCACCACTCCTTTTGAAACTAGTTCATATTCTAAGCACAACTGATCAACTATTTACTTGGCATCACCAAAATACTTTCTCCCAAATCAATCATGCAATTGTTTAAAAGATTACCTATAATAATCAAACATATATAGAATGGGGGAGGTTTCATGTTTTTACCTTATTGATCTCCTTGATTAATTTCTTACTAAGTTGTATTGGTGAGCACCTTCTCTTGATCCTTGGATTGTTTAGTTGACACAGACCAATTTTCCATGGTTGCTTGCAATAAGCCTTTTTGGCTTGGAATAACTAATGACTCCACAATGAGATATTCACATTTTTTTCTTCATTTGATCAATGATATTGAATGGAGAAGAACTATATTTTTGTTATCCTTTAATTTTCACAACTCTTTCTGTCACCCGAGCTGCTATAACTAACACATAGGCTGATTTAGAGGGTTGTTTTGGCTGATTTTTCACATTTAGAGGTGTACCTAGGGTGTTACCTCCTTGTAGAGTGACAAAGGGTTACAAATCACTTAGATTAGAGGATTTTCCTTCTTCTATGTTTTTATTCTTGGACCTTGTGTTGGCTTCCACACCTTGAAGTGGAGCTTGATTTATACCACATAAATCTTCAACTTCCCAATTCACCAATGTAGTGTCAATTGGAGATGTTTATTGAGTAGCTAACATTACTGATTTTATTCTTGGTTTGTTTCTTAAGATACACCAACCATTTTCACCATCAGATCTTGATTCACAACACCATTAAAACACATTGATTGGTTATGAGGTTGATTACATGGAAAACACCATTCGTACGCTTGTGCCATATTATTTTTTGTTGGAACTAAGTTTTGGATGTAGAGAAAATAGTAGGATTGTAAGCCTAAAATTACCTATTAGCAGGAGGTTGTCCTCGGTTTTGATTTACAAATTGAAAAAATGGCCTATTAAGGTGATATGGGGTCTATTAGATTGGGCTTGGGGATGTTATGACTGAAATTATGAGATTGATGCCTCTTAATTGTCACCAATTCATTTCCGAAGTTTTGCAATTGCTTCGTAACCTCCTAGATCTCATTTGAAGTGTTGGTAGAAGAAGTGAAAAATTCATTTGGATTATGATTTTTTGGGGTGAGGATGGGAGCTAATGTAGGTGCTTGACTAGTGCTTGGATTCCCCATTTCTATATATAGAGGCATAGGTGGCCTAGGTGCAAGTTTACTAGCTTGAATCAAACAATTTTCAGCTCTAATAGCAATGTTATAAGTTGCGGGAAAAGTTATACCTCCCATGGATTGTATCATCATGGCTATATCAAAATTTAAAGCTTTTAGGAAGTAGAGAAAAACACTTTCATTGCTTGGTCTCACCGGAATAGGAATCTTGTCCCAAGTTCTTTGGAAATGAAAGTTGAAATATGCCATTTTTTCATTTGGTGCTCTCTTGTGTTCCAATAAATACATCTTGTCTACCCTTTCCCTAAATTGGTTGTAGAGAGCTTAACATAATTGATTCCAATTTTGGATTGACCTTGCTGCCAAGCTTTTTAACCATTGCAAATCCTTTCCCTAAAAAAAGAGGCCAATAATTTGATTGTAACATCCATCTCATTAATCTCATGAATGGAACAAACATTTACAATGTCTTGTTATGATCAATGGAGTTGTGTGATTCTCCCCTATGAAATACAAGATGTTTTTAATACATCCACTAGGATGAGATTTTGTACAATGAGAGCAAGTGGGTTGCTTCCCGTGGAATTCACAAATGGATTTAGAGGTGGTGGTTATTCTTGATGAGCCATTTTGATTGGTATAAGAACTCTACTTGGTTGAATAAATGGACTACCGGGTGGGGGTGTGTGATAATGTTCTGCATTTGGTGGAGATAGATACCTTTGAGCTCTTCTCCCCCTTCTTCCCCTACCTAGTGATAGTTGTAAATAATTGAAAACACCTTCTTCTCTTGCTCTAGACCTTGTTTGAATCCTTATCATAAATTTGGCAAGTTTGGGCTGATAAACCATTGATTTTTTTATTTTGGAGTCTACATATGCGATAATAAAAAGCCTCTTAAAGGCTGGAATTCACAACAAGAGCACACCAATCTTGCTGCAATAAAATGAAAACTTCTTCGTGGTACCATTGGGCATGTCAGAACTGTTATCATTAAATCACATCACCCTCTAATTGCTTAACATGTGAATGAATTACACAAACAGTGTGATTGGGTAACATGGGTACTATCTCTCAATTTTTGGGATGTGGTACTTGAAATAAACCTCCAGAGAAGGCTAGTTCCTCCCCCTAATCTAATGCAAGCTACCTTTAATGAAAGAAAAATACTGCCAATCTCTATCCTATAATTTCTAAGGGACCAGGGAGAGAGAAATATCACGAAATTAAATAAATCTACTCTAATAGAGATAATGCACCAAAAACGGGAATGGGAAAAACTCTCCAATGTGTGAAAATGAACGAAATAGTGATTAGAGAGGGTGAGAACAATTCTCCATAGTCTAACACCAACATTCAAAACATCATTTATATGAAAAAACAAGAATAATGGATTCTGCAAAGTGAATAAGAAGACACAATACACTGCTGCAAGTGAAGTGAAGAGGAAAGAAGAATGTGGTCAACATAGACAAGGGAAGAAAACATCCACAAATTTGATATACTACTTCATTAGTATGCATAGTTCATTTACAAAGTAAGAGAAAGGCCTAGATCAACATGCAAGAAGTCCAATATGAAAGCCTGTAGCACATTGGTGTTCCAAAACCAAAAATGGTAGAGTTTTTTTATAATAGTAATCCCTCTCTCAAAAGAGAGAGCACTTCAATTTATAGAAAAATGAGTAGAGAGAAAAGGCTATTTACAAACTAGGACTTTTCCCTCCAATTTATTGTAAACTACCAAAAGTGGGTGAAAATCATCATTTTTGACCAAAAACAACCATCCCATATTGCTCCATAACTTGTAGCAGAAGGAAAATGGTTGTACATGCTCATTAATTTCTATTTCAACCACCATTAAATTTCTCCTCTAAATGGGCACGCTCTTGACAAAATACATCCCCAAAAATCAATCAATCTTCAAATCTCCTAATTTCTATGCATAGGACTTGGAACCATTATTCCAACAAGACTATTTTTTTAATTCTAGTGACAAATGCTCAAGTTATCGGCTTTTGAGCATAAACATCTATTTTGAGTTTTTTTTATCAAGTTTTGCTTCCACTCCACGAGACTGGGCAATCAATTTGAGCGGATGGAAATGAAATTTTAAATATTTTGACCTTTTTAATGTTTTTGCATCATTAAAATAAATGGGAATTTTAAAAAAATTGGTAGGCCCACAATCGCATGATTTACATAAAGGGAAGGGTAGGTTGTATTATTATAAAATCATTTAATTTAGGCCAGCTTGGATAGCTCGGTAGAGTTGGCCCCCACTTATACCACAAGACTCCTTATTCCTCTAGCTCGACAAGCATCCTTTACATAGTTTAGTGCTATGTTGACCTATGAGCCTCTGAATTCAAGGTTGCATCGAATTCCCCTCTATTACTAGCCAATCTTAACGATTTTCCACCTTGCATTGTGTTTTGCATTGGGCCTTGTGGGCACCCACCACCTTGCTAGCTCGATGCCTTCATGACTTTGGCCTTATGCGATGTGAATTGGGTGTGTTGACTAATGACTCCTCACATATCGAACATTTCGGCTTTGAATGTCCCGACTGTCTTGAGATCATAGGCATCTTGGTTTACCTACATGCCCCACAATCCACACCAACGCGCACCCACTTTACAATGCATTACAACTCCCACTGACTCATCGAGAACTCATCCCCCTTCATAACCCATTCCATTTGGACTGCTCAACTCTAACATCCTTGCAATGAATGAGAGTCGAGTGTTTTGGGTCTTCGATGCATAAATGTCCTGAGTGCAACTTGGGCTTACCAAGCCCAATTTCTCTACATTGTGCCTCACCCACACCTAGGTCAGTGATTTTAGTTCTTCTGCGCACAAAAATATTGAATGCATTTTGGCTCCCTAGGCTTCTACATGCCGCATCAACCGAAATGGCCATTCCATGTTCTAATTTTGTGGATCACCGAGTTGGCTCGGTGAGCCAACCCTTTATAACTTCAACATTTTCCTAAGTGTTTGGCTGAATTTTTAGAACTCGCCCACCCTTCGCCCTTTGGGTTCACAAATGTCTCAACGTTGCTATTTCTTGGAGAGTGAAACCCAAATATGCCCAGATCATTTATCTCAATGCGAATCAACTATTTACCCTCGAGCCAACCTTTCCACAAAATGAATTAGCCAACAGAGTGAGCCTATCTATCAGGCGACCCGACTCCCTCAACAACATCACGGTTTCACTCAATTCACCTTGCTACCTTCCATTGTTCATTGAGCTTGGATCCTATGAATTTCTCAAAGGTTGGATGAATCGGATCGCATTTCACGAGCTCGACTCCTTCTCTCCAATGAGTTCTACATGCTGTAAAATTCAACTTGCCCCCATAGATGCACACGCCATTCCCCACGAAGACTCAGAACTCGGTTCTATTCATTTTGATTTGAGTGCATGTGAATCTTTCAAACCAGTAACCTTACTACTAATGCATTGCCATGTTGCGAGATCCATTCTATGCTTTATGATCTTTCCAAGGCTCGACTTGTTATCTCCGCACCAAGCCATCCCTTTGAAACTCGGTGCATCCTTGGTTCCGCTTGATCTAATTTACCTCCAACTTGTAAAACAACTTGGTGGGCTCCAAAGCAGCCTTATTCAAACTTGTTCGATCTTGCAACTGTCATGGTCTTTAAGTAACTCAATTACTCACGTGTTGAATAGTCTCGGCCATGTAGAGCTTGGCCTCTCCCTTAGATGTATTCAATTGCTAAAATGTCTTGCCTCGGCTATGGGCTCGATGGCGACCCATCTTGTCGACTTGATGGTCCTCGATTCACTTTTGTAACTCGTGTTATACAATGGCTCATTGTAATAGCTCGGTCTATTATGCATGAGCCCTTGATATGTTAAATGACCACCTCAATTCTATAGCTTGGCATATAGCTCAACTTAAGGGTTTTAAGGCTCGATTCACTATAACCCAACACTAGCTCACCCTTCCAACCAAAATAGCTCGGCCATATATAAATAGCTCGGTTGAGACCACAAGGAACTTCTTAAAACCTTTTCAAATCTCCCATTATAATATTACCACTTTTACATTTAACATTATCGGAGAGTTGTGTGTTAGTGCCAGATTTTTCCCCAGACCACAATACTGACCTTTTTCAATTTTTGTTGTAAGTGGGCCTCATGCTTGGTGTTTCTTTGTTCAATCAAAAATTGAACTTAGTCAAGACCAAGAAGAGAAAAAAATCCTCTTTTGAGTTTCAACCTTCCCAAATACCTTGATGCCACATGAATACTAAAATTTTCCTATATGTCTCAAATTTTCTGTGAGAGTCCCCAGTGCAAGCCTCGCTTAGTTGTCTAATTTCACCTTGGGGTAAAAATTGGATAACATGGATATGAAGGAAAAGGCCTTGGTATGAATAGCCAAGGTATCACTAACCCTATCCAAGTGGAGGAAAGACCTCGATATGTAGGTCTATGATACAATAGTGGTAAAAATGAGGCATGAGAAAGCTCTGAGAAAACAACAAGTGTAGATCCCAATCTATCAATCCTCCTGAATTAACTTGCAATAGGGAATATTCTAGAATCTTAGAATAATGATGAGTTAAAAGGAACATTTAACATCCTAAAGAGGTATGATCGAGTATTCTTTGACTATAATAAGTAACCCATAATAACCTCAAATCTACTATGGACATATCCATATGCATACTTGTGGATCTAATATCCATTGTGTGATTTGGGGTGACAAGTAAAAGAAACCAACCAAGATGGTTTCAATTGATAAAGACAAGGATAAATCTACCTCATCTTAAGGAGAAGACACAGGGGACCAGAGCCACCAAGTAAAAACTTTAAATTAGGTTTATCATCCTAGTGTTTTCTTGCAACATTGGTAATAAAAGCTCTATATGAATTCCTCATAAGACTAGATAGAGATATCTACCTTGATTTGACATCGAGTGTCGTAGTAGAAGGCAGTGAGCCCAAGTGCCATAGGTCCTTGAATCGAACCAATTGTCTAATTAGAGAAGGAGTAGTTTAAAGGAAATCAGTTCAGCTGCAAAGATCTTTTGATAGAAAACATCAAAGTTATGGATCAAGGAGTGGAGGAAAAAGAAGCTTTTGGGACAAAAATCCTCCTTAGTAGGAAGATCTGATCCGTAGGTCAATTCAAAGTGGACAATTTTTTGAAAAACTCCTAAGAATGTCCCAGTTTGGTACTGAACTCCGAGAGATTTCCATATCCTACAAGAATGTGAAAAACAGACTCAATTGGAGCTAGATACCTTATACAGAAAATTCTAGTTAAAAGAGCACAATTGGGGGCTCTAGCCAATTACGCTAACACGTGGCAAAATAAAATTGGGAAAAGGAGTGAAAATTTGGTTTTACAAATCCGGTCTTTGACGCTCGTTTATGGATGGGTGGGTTCCTCTATTTTCTTGATGGGGTCCCTCACCTAGGATTGACACACTCTTTTATCAGAGGGGTATCTTTTCCATTGATATTCGTCAATTTCACCATATGAGTCGATTGGATAGTTACCATGTGGTGGGTCCTCAACCCACCACATGGTCTCGCCACCATCTTTCGATATTGCCCGAGCTATACAACCAGCTCAAAGAGTGATTACTAATCCACCCAACTTGGCATTCTAAATAAATCACCGAGATCGCGAGCAAGTCAACCTAGCTCGGATCGAGCTACTTAACACCGATGAATCTCATGAAAACTAGTGAAGTAGGTCGACTTTGACAAAACCACAGGTTTTAAGGTTGGCTAAGGGATTGTAAAATTCTTCCCACACTGTATTCATGGAAAATATGGGATCAAATCTCCACTCCATGCAACAACCCCAATGCACAAGCCAAAAAGGAAAAGGACTCATCAACGCAATGGACCATACGGGCACGTGATAAGCAGATAGCTAGTGACAAGTGAGCCACCAATGATCAATGGTGACTTAGTGAAGTGGGGCACATAATAATGGACCCATGGAGTGCTCGAGGTGGGGTTGATGGATGCGTGGAAAGTTCAAGACAAGGTCTCTAGACGTGTGGATGGTCGTGGAAAATTTGACAATGGACATAGCGGTCAACAAAATAAGCGTAGGCCTAGAGTTTCAAACCCCGGACCTTTCTCCTCTCGAGTGCGTGGCAGCCCTAGCCAACTCGGGTAACCAATTTGGTTGGCATGGATATGGCTGATAAGCCATAGAAAAAATATTTTTAGGCCCCTTAGGCCAATAAAAGGCCCTCCCTCCATTTCAAAAACAACAAGCTCTCCATTAGATATAAAGGATAATATGAGAGTAGAATGAAAGTGGAGAAGCCTTAGAAGATTTAAGGCAATCTTTGGAGGTGAATAAAGACCTATATTATTATTATAGGAATTTGAAGATATAATAAGTCATATTATTTTTAATAGGAAAGGATTGAGAAGTAAGACCTATTATTATTTTAATAGGCATAATGATGAAGAAAAGTCATGTTATTATATAGGCAAGTTGTAAAAATTTAGGAGTTATTATTTTAACTCACCGATCATTTCTAAAGGTCGATTTGAATCCTTTATCTCGTGTAGGAGCCCGAAGATGCCACTTTGAATCTGAGGGACGTAATGCAACAATAGAGAAGCATACTCTTAAATTGAAGCTCTTATTCTTAGTACGTTAGGCTTATTGCCAAGTTAGTTGCTTGGAGGTCGTGGAGGAGAGTCGTGATCAATATTGAGCTCGTTTATGTGGTTGGGTCTAATTTTAGCTCTAGGTAGAGGTTATTTTTTCTGTACACATAGTGGAAGATTATCGCCATTTTCAACATCAAGCATATGGAGAATCATCACCATGTAGAGGTTATTTTCTATGCGGTGGAGTGGAGGCCATCAAGAGGTTTCGAATTAGGGAGATTTATAGGAGCACTTTGAATGTCAAAAACCAATATGGGTCTATTGGACCAATTTGCACACCAAGTTTGGTTGTAACATTCATTATAGTATTGTAAAGTTTATTTATACTATACGATCATATTTTTATAATGGATTGGCTCGATTAGTTTGTGAACACGGAGACGTAGGAATTCTTCCGAACTCCATTATTAACCCTTGTGCGGTGTTTCTTATTCTTTCATTGCATCTAATTAAATTTGATTATTTTGGGATAAATTTGGTAAGAGGATAAATTTTCTATAAGTTTTTATGGCCAAGAAAAAAATTATTGGCTAGTTTAGATCATTTGTGAATAAGTTTTTAGAGTGTCACAAGACTATTTTTAGATAGAATGTATTAATGCACAATATTTACATGTCGAGTTATGAAGGATTAGAAATTTAAGTGATCAAACTTGAAGGACTTATAATTTAATTTGACATGTTAGGTTAATTTTGACCCTTCATAAATAAAAAAATAAACAACACTTTACCATTCAACCAAAATATTTAAAATATAAATCTCTTTCAATAAATATTGGATTAATTTATATAAAATAAATATAAATTATAGTAATCGATTCAATAACTTAAATAATCTTTATATAACGGTCAATATTACCCTTCAAGGAAATTATTTATGCGAGTCTTTATTCAACTTCCACCATAGCTCATAATAGTTAAGAGGAAATATTAAAGATAATATAAAAATTTATTATAATCCCTTATGTCATTTAGCATAGTGATTTGCTTTTAGTGCCACTCATACATATATTTAGTGATATTAATATTAAATAAATATTGTGGAAATTTAAAATTAAATGTAGGATAAGTTTCTTTAAAGAGGTACGTGGCAAGGAGAGACAAATGCCTTTAAATTTTTAAAAATATATAAAACATAGATTAAATTGTATGGAAAAAATTTCATTTGAAGAAGACACCTTGGGAAGGGATGAAATAATGCCATGCGAAGAGTTGAGGCATTGATAGGGAGAGCTTGATATTATTCTTGCATACATTTATCCTCTCACAATTGCTAATTTTCTATGAGTCTTTGATAATATCTTATGGTTTATTATTTTACACATTGGTAAGGGATGAAATAATGCCATGGGAAGAGTTGAGGCATTGATAGGGAGAGCTTGATATTATTCTTACATACATTTATCCTCTCACGATTGCTAATTTTCTATGAGTCTTTGATAATATCTTATGGTTTATTATTTTTTTGTTAGAAAATAATAAGAAGATCTCCATTTGTTTAAAACCTCAATTGTAATTTTTCTGTTGGAATCAAAACATCACGAAGAAATGAAAATATAATCTTAAATTAAACTTGTATCTATATTTTAGAAATTGAGAGCTCTATTACAAAATGATTTTGATAGTATTTCCATGTTTTTTTATTATGTTGGAAAAATGAAAATAAATTGTTCTTATTTATAGAGCTTACAAGAAAGTTAACAAATTTCCAACTTGTTCTACAAATTTCTTACATGTTTTCTAGTTTTACAAATATTATTCATAGGGTAAAAGTTGATAAAATTAGTACAAATATCTTTCCAATTTTTTTGAAATTGTATGTGGATACTACGCATTTAATGTTGGTGGTAGGTATCACAAATTCGACAGTCCCTTAATCACAACCACTTATATTTATATCCTCCAAAAATTCAATCATCCTCTTACACTAAACCCCTTTCTTCTTCTTCTATTTATTTCTTATCCTTGTGCTCCATTTTATTGTCTATCAATCTCTTTGTTGAAGATGCAACTCTTTTATCCAAAATTTTGAGTTTATGATAAATTTGGGTAACCCACTAATGTTTCATCTTTGGGACCTATGGAGTTTTCTCATCTTTCCAAGAATCTGAAGTTTCTAGCCTTAAGGGCCCATTTGCAGTGTTTTTCAAGTTTACGAGTTCACCATACATCTTTGCATGTTACAAGGTAAGTGCATCGATTCCCAAAACACGACAGTCTCTTTGTGTCGTGTTTTGGCTTTTCCTTGCATCAGAACATATTGCATGTTAGCATGTTCTATGTCACATGTTCCCCAATCCTCAAAACCTGACAAGCCCTTTGTGTTAGGTTTTTAGAGGTTAGTTGCATCAGGACATGTGAGGGAAAATGCATGTCATATGTTCCATTTCTTCGAACCCTCAAACCTCGATACACTACGTGTGTCGGGTTTTGGGGGTGAGAGACATTGAAACACTTAGCTCAAAAACACATGTTTTTGTCGATCGAACCCCGATTCCTAAAAACATGTTTTTCTTTGTTTATCGGGTTTTTAGGGTTGTCAAACAAGTGCATTTCCTCTACTTTCTTGTGTCAGAATTTTCAAGGTGTTCAGCAGGTGCATTTCCCTGAATTTCTTGATTCAAAATATTTCAACATGATTAACAAGTTCAATTCTCCTACATTGTGTCAGGTTTCACAAGATGCAAAACATTAAGCAAGTTATTCCCAGTCTGTCAGATTTTCCGGAGGTGTTGAGTAGGGGGGAAGACCAAAAAAATGATTTTTAGGATTTTTATTGTGTAAATCAAGGTGGAAGTTTAACTGTTGTTTAAGAGCATTCAGAGGAGTTTTCAGATAAAGGTTTCAAGCTCATCTATTAATGTCTGGATCAGAAAAAGAGAAGTCTGGATAAGTCCTCAAATGTTTCTCTATCTTTGAATTAAACATGTAAATATTTTGATTTTTTTAATCTCATATTCATTAGCATGTTGATTTGGTAATTGTGCAAGAATCAATCAACAACATTGAATGTTTTCCAACCACTCCCATTTTTCTATCTCTTCTAGTTTCTCTATAAGTCAAAACTAATGTGGCATTGTAAAGGGAGGGGATTATTCAAGGAGCAAGGGTTTCATACTTTGTGGTGGAAAGACATTTTCTAGAATTGTAAAGAAAAGAAAAACTTTTATTTTCAATCTTTGATATAAGGAATAAAAGAGAAGACATTAAAAACTTTGTATTGAATGTATCTCTTTGATTAATGTATTGTTCTTAAGTTTTATGCATCATTTTTTCCTTTAAATTCTAATTTATTAATATTTATATTTTCTTTCAGTTTATCACTATTTTTCTCTTATGTTTGTATCTTCGGATTTGTGTTTTCTAGAGAAAAAGCACAAGTATTCACTCGGCTCCATTCTATTTCCCTTCCATTTTCTATTCTAAACAATTCCTCCATTCCATTCCATAGATTCTTTCCCTTATGAAGAAAAATCGTCTACTAGAATGAGATCCGAACCCTCAAAGGTTAAAATAGTGTAAATATTGTGAATACTTTTTGGCATTTGTAAAATAGTACAAAAAAGGGAGTCTCCCCTTTATTTGAGGAGTGACTTCATCCCACATGTTGTGATTGAAATGTTGACAATTTTTGCACTTGTACAAAAATGGGTGTTGGACCCCTAGAAATAACTAAGTACCTAAGGTGCATAGGATTTTGGTGCGTGGAAGCAGGGTGCATACGCACGCGCGAAAGTAGTTCTTAAAGAGGCACGAAGGCTCGCGCCTGGGCAGTTAAATTCGGGACTTAGTGAATTATGGACAACAGGGAAGGACACGCGTAGGGAGCAAATGGAAAAGTGACCAGATACAGATGTGGATAAGTTGTGGGGACTTGCAGCTCAAGGAAAGAATATCCCAGGGTATCAATACGGTTATCATGAATGGATAAGGAGTTGAGGTTGTTGTGGGTGAGCTGGCACATGCATGCTAAAGACACTCAATTAATGGAAATTCATGATGACATCTAGCATGTTCCTGGGTAGTGGTAGGGAAATCATAAAAGGATTCCTCAGGTTTTCGCAAGAGAGGATGAGCGGAAAAGAGAATAGTTAAGACGCAGATGGGTAAATGTATGAAAAAAGAGAGCAGGAGATATTGTGAATTTTGTAATGGGTAATGGCGAGCTCTATAATGTATGATGGCTCTACTTCCATGAACATTCCCAGGGATGGGACCCTTTTGATGTAATTGTGGCTATTTTATTTGACTAATGAATATAGTAAAGTGATTCTGAAGCACTTATGTGATGGATCTTGATCTGTGCATTTCATTTATGTTCATGTGTGTATTATTGGGTTTCATGATGTTATTCATGGTTTGATTCTACTTCCATTTAGTTTAATCATGTTATTCTATTCCTTGGTGCATTAGATTAGGAGTTAGTGCTTACATCTTAATTCCAAGAATGGGTGGAATCATCCCCTAGATGTATAAAATTCACGTATTAAGGAAGAAAATTCTCACGAAGATCACATAAAGGAGGGGCTCGATGCCTGCACGTGCCTCGGGTGAGATTTTAGACTAGTCTTGATGATGTCTTTGTGCGCTTGGGGATGGTTGTTGAAGCGAGAGGCTATTCAGAGGATACTGATGGGTAACTCAAAACTTCATTTCAGACAGAAGGCATTAATGTGATGGACCTAATTAAGGGGAAGACATACAGTTTCTTAAAGGTTTTAAGTTGCGTAGTAAGTGAATCAACAAAGCAAAATGCAACTATGTGTGTTGTTGCAAAATGGAACACCTCATGTATGTTGTCATTACATGTTCACCTTCATCAAAGTTGCAAAAATACCTAAAAAACTAAATTACAGCCTTGATAAAGGTGGAAACAACTACATACCTGAGGAGTTGGACTCCAGAAAAACAAACATAGTTGTTGTTTACATGGGTAAAGGTACATTACGTTACAGGTACTTTAATTCTTGTTATTTCTTTATGCTTGAATGAGATTAATTATGTTTTGAGTTGTTTAGTTCATTCCACAATTATCATTTACAGTAATCAAATGCAAAAGGAAATAGACAACTCAATTATAGAATTTAATTTCATTTATTCATAAAGAGATACAAATTCAATTTTCCACACAAGCCGTGGGATGTAACTTATGACTATTGAAGCAAAAGATACATGTACACAAAGCTAAAAGAAAAGGAATATAGAAGAAACCCATCATTTCCTTTTGGGTCTTCTCTTGGTCTTCATCCAGATCTAGCTTCTTCATCTTCATCTTTTGCATCATCCAGCAGCTACAATGTACCTAAAAAGAAATAAAACCAGTTACTATGAAATACAAGAGAGGCTAAGGTCTATCATTTTATAAATTTTGTTTAAGTGTGAAAGTACATGTAGCAGATCACAAAGAAATATTGAATGTTGCATGGCACATTTTGAATGGTCAAATCAGAAAGTACTACAGTCTACAAGATGAATCAAGTAACTCATATAAGAATAATGATCAAGTACAGTAAGTTGCAGCCTTAAAAGAAGACTACATTGAAATGATACATAATTGAATGAAGTACTTATGTAGATTTAGGAACATCGATAACCTATAGTCTTGTTGAAGGAAATAACTCTTTTGAGCTACATAATACATCTATGAGTACAGTAAAAGATTGACTTTTAGGGTGAAATGATTGCTAAGATTCAAATACAACTTTGTTCACAAAAATAGAAGAGTGTTCCAGATCAGAATGAAAGAACAATGTAGCTTCATAGTACAGTCTTTTTATAAAAGGACAAAAAATCTGTCATGTTGAAGGAAACAACTCATCTGAGTTTGTATGATACATCTCAAATACAACATAATAAAGAAGACCATCAGGTACAAATGTGATACTAATTCAAGTGCAAGTAACAAATAGAAATAAGTGTATTATCAACAAAGGAAGACAAGTACCTTCATTATCAAATGTTCAAAAACATCTATGCAAAATAATGGAACCAAGCTACAATTTGAAGTTACAGATTACAGTATTGGAAGTATTGTTCAATAACTGGAGCATACAGTTTCAGGTTTAGCATTGAAATTTTACCAGGGTACTAAGCTCCAAGATCACTTTTCATAGCTCATAATGAAAGAATTAGATCAAGGTATTAGACAAAGCCATATGTACACTCTACGTTGTGCCTGTTTTAGATTGAAAAAGAGTTAAAGCTACAAACAACAATGCAATGCATGAGAATTTCTCATTATAGAGTGAATATATATATATATATATATATATATATATATATATATATATATATATATATATATATATATATATATATATATATATATATATGTTAAAAGTAAAACATTGAGTACAATCATCTTCATACAAAGTTTCAACACATGGGAAGAGTGGTAAGTTTGAGTGAATTACATCTCTAATACAAAAGACAAAGCTTCCAGAGTTTAGCAATTTTGAGTTCAACAGTCAAATACTTTTTGAAACATAATAGCAAAGTACCATCAAATTTCCAATAGAGTTACAGAAGGCCAAAACACAAATACCCATCTATTTTCAAAATACCCATTTGCTTTTTAGAATAGAAAATGAAGTGAAGTTTCAAATACAATCTCAAAACAAATGAAAAGAGCCGGAATGTTTTCAAGCTCGTAATGGTGTCACAACACAAAGAAAATTTACATAATACCATGTCAAAAGATTCCTAGATCTGGTGTTTTTTGAGCAAGAGGAAGAGTACCCAAATTTGGGTCTTTTAAAGTGACTCAAGTTTTAAGCAATAGTGTGAAGTATACAAATAATTCCAGTTCAGGAAGGAAAAACATAATCAAAGCAACATTTCGAGATATAATGGAAAATACGCAGGTACATATCAAAGGAAATGCCTCACAACTCATGGCCATAAAATATATTTTTAGAAAAATAAAAGTAGAACTTACCAATTATTGGTCGAATCTTCAAACCCTTGTGACAGAATAATGGAGCACAAAATGCAAAATACCCAAAACAAGTTTCGAACTCGAAAATGCCAGAGAACACAAGAAAAGTAAATAAAAGTGTATCAGTGCTAATGAAGTAAAAATAGTAAGAGAAAAGTATTTACAGTGTTTGAAGCACAACAAACTTACCGAGAAGCTTTAGTTAAATCTCGAACCAGGGCTTAAAAACAATAATGGTTGTCATATCTTTGAGAAAAATCATAGATACGAGCTCAAACTTCTTAGAACAAACCTATGAATTCAAGCAAAGCCTTAATAATGGCAGAAAATGCAAAATCTTCCTTATCCTAGTTTCACAGAAGTTGAACTGAAGGAGAAACAAGTTTGAAATAAACTCACAGAGCCAAACAAAAGGCTAAAAATGCACAGTTTCAAGCTCAGAAGAATAAAAAATGGTGGCGAATGAAAAAATTACCAGGGCTTCGCTGCTCGGGAGAGCATGTCAAAATGAGTGAAATGATTAGGGTTAGATTGTTTTAGCTTGCCAACCAAACCACAGAGTTACACCAAGCTTAACCCCAGTCAGTTTGAAGTATAGAATTCAACAGTGGAGATCACAAAGTACCAAGATCTACAATGCTCATATTTACCATGGCTTAACCACAATGAAACCCAACTCATCAGCAAGGTAAGGATCAACGGCTAGGATCATCAAGTATAGATATCGATGATGCCCATTGCAAACCACCAATTTAACTACAAAGTTACTCTAACCTCAACCACGGTCAAGCAGTACAGACATGTTAACTAGTCGTGAATCTTGAAATCAACCAGTGTTAAAAGCATAGTAACCGACATTGCAAGGGTCTATGCATCGTCGAAGGGGGCCGAAGCTTCCAGAACATATCAAATATGCAAAAGACATAATGATTTAACAAAATCATGCTCGAAACCATAATCCAGATACTATATCATTTCCGAATTTTCCAAGTCAGCAAGGTGCCTAGTCAAAGTAGGTCATCATTATTCCATGGTCAACAAAGACCCAATCATCATTACCACAAAGGAATCAGGCCACATCACCAGAGGAGTTGGTGACTAGTCAAAGGGGCCAATCGCATTAGCAATAATGCCAATAATTATTTCAATCAAAAGTATATGCCAGCCAACTATATTGTCATGTGAATTACCAAAAGAGGGCTAGAAAACTATGGTTCTAAGGTAACCAATAATTTCAAGGGGGACAATAATAATATGTGTCATGGCTAAGTCAAAAGTGACCAAATGATGGTAAATAGTGCCAAAGAATTATTTACCTTAGACTTTGCAAAAATACCTTAATCTTGCCAAAAATCTCGTGCCAAGGAGGAGATGAAATTAAAAGAAATACCTTATTTTTTCCATATGCAAGTAGGTGGTCCCCACAAGTGATGTTTAAATTTATTTGCTAAGTATGAAATTGAGAGAATTATTTTTGCAATGTATTTTTGCATGTCATCACAAGAGGACAAAATAGGCAAGAAGACAAAAATATCCTTGCAAGTGGATGAAGTCTCACATCAGAGCTATAGGACAGATTAGTTGCATATACACCTTGGAAGACTTACACATCAAGCAAGGTCTAAAATTAGCTAAAGTATTCACCCAATTTATTTATTGTATTCAGATTTAGATAAGTCAAACTAGACTTGATTGTGGGTGTATTTTGGAATTAAAAGGCTATTAATGTCTATTTGTAATAGCATGCTATATTTTCCTTTTATTTATTACAATGAAGGTTAATAATAGCATGCAAGTGTAGTTAGGAATTAGTCTATTTTTAGGGGGTTGGGTGAATAATTTTGCTATATATTGTGTGCATTGGCAAAACACAAGGGAATTTTTACAGGGGACTTTTTTTTACTGAGAGTTGAAGCTATTGGACAGTTTTTGCCCTTGAATGAGAACCAATTATTGCCTTTCCAATTATTTGTAGTGGTGTGTATTATTTTATTAACTCTTGTGAATTGTTTTCCTAAAATTAATTAGCTTACCTTGCTACAAATTTGGTGTTTTTGCATAGTCTTAGTGTGCGAAATGTTGTTTTGATTTATCCCTCAACAATAAAGTGTTTGCCTTAGGATCAAGTTGAAACCCATTGGATCATGCTTCATTAATTTGTTCTCAGTATATTGTGCATGTTTATTAGTCAAATCCATCAATAATTTTGGTGTATCTCCCCATTTTAAATTTCAGTTACAACTATCTTTTTACCCTTAAAACCCCAAAAATTAGTTTAGGATACATCAATAAGGAACCGACCTTGTAATCCCAGAGATTCACCTCAACATAGGGATACCCATAGCCCTGAGGTGTTTCCATTGTATCTGCAGAAGTGAGGGAAGAGAAAGCTTAGAACACTGTTGTTATCCCTCAATCAAGGTGCACTTCTGAGAGATAACATGAACCTTTGGAAAAATATCCAATCAACACACTGTAGCGACCACTTACAGAGTTTCACTATTATGAAAGGTCACTTGAGAAATGACTTTTACTCTTGTTTGTGATGAAGATGTCCTTTGGTTGATTACTTGTTGCTGGAATTGTTGACTGGGTTGCCACGAAAACAATATAAAATGTTTAAAATTTCACCCATGAGTTTTCTTTGGGGAGACTCTTTCCTTGGAGGAATTTACAAAATATTAAATATTTTTCCCTTCATAAATATTTTCTCGAGGGCGAGACCTTGATTGGAGTTTTTTTGCATTTTTTATAAAAAAATTTCCTAGAAGAAATTGTTAGTTCATCAAATGTTTCCTGGTGCAAAACTCTTTGCACATTTTTTTGAAATTTTTTACCCTTTGTAAATTATTGCTTGGGAGAGATTCTAATTGGTGTCACATTCCAAATTTTTAGAAAAAGTTTTCTCAAAGCGAGGCGTCACTTCAGCGACATCTTAAAGAGAATGAGCTTTACTTAAGTGGTTTTGTGAGTTATTGCACCAACAAGATGTGCCCAACTCTTATTTTACGTTGCACTTTTTTAGTGCCAAATTTTGAATGTGCATTTGCTATTATGTTTGGCCACGAAGGAGAGGCATGAGAGATCACGTGCTAGTGAGAGTTGTATTTTCCACTTGTGCTCATTGTGGTTTCTTTTGTTGTAGCCATAGGTGATGACCACTAAGTACATGTGGTATTTTGACTAGATTCACGTTATCATTGGTGCCTAATATAGTATCTCCAACCAGGGGTTGATTTTGACGGCCACCTATCCTTGTCAAATAATTTCTTTAGGTGATGCCAATATTTCAATGTCGCTCCTCAAAATGATAAAACACTATTATTTATACCGTATTATACTACCAAAGGAAGTTATATTGTTTCCACTAAAACTATTAATTTTTTTACCTTTAGTCAATAACAATATGCCATGTGTAAAATTTTATGTCTTTTATAAAGTTTTGCATTAAATTTTGGTGAGAATATTTTGTTTTATTTTATTCAAGAATATTCCATTATTTTTAATTCTTTTTATAATTTTAATGAACAATAAATCCTCTTCCAATAACGATAGTGACTAACTATTTGGAAAAAGTGATATTAATATTTTAGTAGCATGTGGGCCACAATGTCATGGCACTCAATGAATTAGTTTCGACTCATAAATTTTGTCATTTATATTATATTTTTATTCCAAAAAACTCTCAAATGGCCACACTGTATATTTGATTCTATATGAGATGTAAGCGTACATACCAATGGAAAATCTATTTTCTAAATTTTTAAAAGGATGATAAGGTTGATATTTATTGTCATGTGTTTCTTGTCAAAAACATATCCTTGTGGTTCTATTTATCAAAAATAAATTTTTGAACTATAATTTTAATTTTAATTTTTATATAAATGTCCACTTTTTTATATACTTTTGAACATGTTTATGTAGCTTTTCTATAATAATGTAAAGAGGACTGCACTGTTGAGCACAAAAAATCTAGTTGCATCAATTAAAGGATTATATGATGAAAACCATGATCCTGGTTGTAGACACAATATCATGCACTTTGGATTATATTTAGTCCTGGTCTCATACTACTATTTAGAAGGTTTTTGAGAGAAGGAAATACTAATTAACCCCATCTTTTGGAAATATTGTTTCATTTTATTTCTTGATTCAGACCTTTTACACCCACATGTCTAGTCATCTTTCATTGTTTCCCATCATTTTAGCCTTGACTGGGGCACCCAGGGTGGTACTAGGGCACCCGTGGGCACCTTGGTCCCATCAAGGGTGTTCCTCTCCTTTTCTCACTTTCCATCCATTTTTTGGGCACTTGATAGTCGTTGCAACATTTTATTTTTTTACAGTCGGTATTTTTGGGGTTAATTATGAAATTAGATCAAGAGAACCTTATAAATATAAAGCTATGAGACCTTAATGAAGGACCAAACACTAGGCACTACTATCATCCACCTAAAGTTGCATCCATCTATTTATATTGGGAGATCATTTGCATCCACATAGCTCCATCACTTGGGGCAAGGCTTGGGACATATGCATCATACACAACATAGGAAGGGATTTATTCTATTCCATCCACCATTATATTACATTTTTCTACATATAGTTAGCTTGTTACTTCACAAAGTGTGACTGGCACAAGAGAAACCTAGGCCATGTTTCACACACACACAAAACTACATTTGGGTCTAGAATGTAGTAAAGTGCTCAGTTAGTAAGTCCACTATTGTGGCAGTGAAGTCAGTCTGAACCTTTCACATGCATTTTTATTTTTAGGGATTGATGCTTGTTTAGGGTTTTGTAGGTCTTTCTATTCATCTTGGAATATCAACAACATCTGGAGCAATACAACGAGCTTGATGCAACAAATAATGAGGGTTTCAAACCATTTACATCGAACCTATAAAAATAAGTTTCAGATGTGTTGCACATACTATGGTGCCTATTTTACATACTAGAGCTCCCTAGGCGCCCCATTCCCTCTCCAGGAGCTCCATTCTAGAGAATCAAGTATAGATCCACTCTTTTTGGGGCTTCTACACACTCGTTCTTGCTTCTTGATTTTCGTCAACCTGCAACACGTTCAACGAGCAATCGTATTCACTGAGTTCTTTCCTCTTCTCTCTTGCACAATAGGTTTTTGTACTTTCATTAGATTATTTTCTTGAGTCATTTCCATACTTCTTTACTCCATTTACCTACTATATTGACATGTCGTTTTAGATTAGATTAACTATTATGTAATATTTACATTTTTAGTTAATAATTTTGGTGAACGACATTCGAGCACTCTTAGGTCTTCTTTTCTTCTCCACCTCATTATTTTAGGGTCCTTTCACCATGAAGGTCTCTCTTCATGCCTTTTTTCCTGAAAATCTTGATTGCCAAAACAAACTTATATCTTTTTAGGTAACACTTATATTCATCCCCACACCTCTCTCAAATATCTATACCACAAGTTTACTACTACTTTATCTATCAATAAAGATCATATCACATTTACATTTGCTGAAATTACTTCTCAGTCTATCTTAAGTAATGATTCCCCCTTTATATTGAAGTCTATATCAATAACATAGGAGCTAAGCACGCTTTAGTCAACAATGGATTTGGGCTTAACATCTATAATCTCACATTTCTCACACAAATTCACCTATTTGAATCCTCCTTAATCCCATCATTTATTTGCATTTGTGGCTTCGATAATGTGCCTAAACAAGTTTTAGGTATAATCATGCTTCCCATTACTCTAGGGCCATGCACTGTGTCCAGTCCCATTCCATGTCATGCCTAACAATATTAACTATAATATTTGTTAGCGCATTAGTTAATTAATACATTGTTAGTTGTTAGTTGTGAACAGTTATTTAATTATTCCTGTTCCTCTCTTCTCCAGCAGCCTATATATGGCTCGCATGTTTTGTTTTACAAATGCATTGAATAAATATTCAGTCTCCATCCATCATTGGTATCAGAGCTCCTATCCATCCTCTGCCTGTGTGGAAGATTGGAAAATAGTTTTTGGCGTATTATTTGTGTGTTGTGCATGGACAGTGACCAAGGAAGGAAGCGTGAAGGTGATGTGTAGACCTTACGTGAAAGAGCACTTCTACGCTGGAGGAGGTTGCCATGGAAGGAGGTGGTGGAGATCCAAATGACTAGAGCTGCGTGGAGATCCAATCAACCTGCTATCTTGTCCTGTGTTGTGCGTTTGGAAGGAAGCCACCAAGGAGGAGCCGTGAGTGCAAATTTAGAGGAAGCGGCCCGTGAAGACCTCGGGACACTTGAGGCGCATGGTGCATTGGCAATCATAGCCAAACTTGTGAGGATAGATTTAAGGAGACACAATACTCACTCATTTTCACTCATGATTTTATGTGAATTGACGACTTCGTTTTTGCTACTACTATTGCTTCACCATCGCGAATGACATGACCTAGCCCGTGAAAAAGAAGACCTTTTGCTCGGAGTCACATTTCGCCAAATTGCCAACGAAGAGAACATGGAAGAACCAGCCGTGTATGTCACAAATTTTGGATGCAGAAAGCACCGCGAGAAATGCACCAAATGTTTGGGCATTGAGCGACAATGAAGACACCACTGGACTGTTCTTTTCTTTGGTCAACAAGCTCCATGCAACACTAGGAATATTCTCTTTGACAAGATTGTGTGCCGAGGACTATTGGAGTATTTTTGGTTCGACGTTCGATGTCAAGCACGATAGATTCGTGCAGAACTTGAACGTGGCTATGATGCAGATGATGAATGTGAAGTAGAATGCCCACCGAAGCATCCATGTCTCACTGCACGAGCCTATAGAGCCCATCTTCAGGATAGATTCCTTCAGTAAGCATTATAGCCATTTTTGAAAAAAATAAAATAAATAAATAAAATACAATTGAAAATGTCTCGCACCTCACATTCATTTGTCGGATGCCCGGGATTGCTCAAAGGGCCAAATTTCACCACATGGAAAACCAAGATGCAGATGATTCTTCAATTTGAAGATCCTTGGGGGATCGTTTCTGGCACGGACGCCCCTCCCACAGATGTTGATCTGTTGGCTAAATATGAAAAGGCCAATGCAAAATCACTAATGCTTATCACTCTAAGCCTTTCTGATGAGGTTCAACCTCACATTCGGGAAGCAACCACTTCCTCTCTAGGCATGGACCACGTTGTGTACCATCTATGAAGCCAAGAATCTAACGACGATGTTGCATCTTCAAACAAAGCTTCACACGATGAGTATGCATGATGGCGAATTAGTAGAAGCCTTCTTATGGCATGTGGCTAAGTTACGTGTAGAACTCTCTGCTCTTAGTGAACCGGTGGATGACAAGTTGCTAGTCCCGCTCACCTTGCAACCATATCCTTCTCGGTTTTAGACATTGATCACCATGTTGACCATCACTCAACAGGAGGTGAGTTTTTCCACACTGGTGAATTATCTCCAGCAGGAAGAAGCCATGTAGAATGTTCAAGAAGCCTTCGAAGACAAGGCTCTCATCACAAGGCAAAAGCATAAGCCTCGGAAAGGGTAGTCAACCCCGGAATCGGAAGCGGCATCCTCATAAGAACCTTCTCGGCGGCGAACCTGCATAAGCGCAGAACCACAAGGCGGATCAATGGTGCCACATTTTCTCCATGGATACACACACGAATGCAAACTATTATTACAACGGTCACAAGTATGGCAACTCTAGTGAAGAGATCACTTCTGGCCAAGGATATTCCAAGAAATCCCGATGGCGTGCTCATAATCAGAGGTAGAAGGGTCATATTGCTTCTCAATAGGATGCCACCTCCGATGAAGAGGTTCCAGACACAACTCATCCGGACATTTTCCTAGTCTTGCAGACTTCGCAAGACCGTCGTAGAAAGTGTCCGGTTGATTGATTTTGGTGCCGCAAAACACATGACTAGAAATAAGAAGTTGTTTCATACCCTGAGTGACCGACCCATTGGAGATCATATCACCATCGTAGACAATTAAGAGTATGTTGCGGTAGGGATTGGTGATGTCATCATTCCTCTTGGGACACGAAGATATACACTCACGAAGGTGCTATATGTTCCAAGTTTGACCTCAAATCTCTTGTCTGTGAGTCAAATTCTTAATCATCGAATGCAGGTTGAATTCTTTGTTGAGAAAGGGGTCAAGTCCTACATCATTTCCTAGGGAGACTCAGTAATTGCTCGAGCATTTCGAAGGGCCATCTATTTGCACTAGATGCGGTCACTTCATCTAACATTTCTCTCTCTGCTTCAACGGTGGAGTCCACTACACTATGGCATTTTTGATATGGTCATCTTTCTGTACGGGCTCTGCATCACTCAGTTCCAAGGAAATGGTAAGAGGGCTTCCTCCACTCTCCCATTCCTTACTTGTTTTCTCGAGATGTCTTGCGGGAAAACAACACAGAGGTCTATTCAAACATAGCTATTATCATTCTACGGAGCATCTTCAATTCGTACACACCGATCTGTGTGGACCCCCTGCCATTAGCTTCCAAGGTTTTGAGTACTTCCAGCTCATCATCGATGATCACTCATGAAAAATGTGGGTATATTTTCTCCAGAAGAAGAGTGAGGCCTTTGTCCATTTCCAAACCTTTTACCAAAGAAGCCACCAAGCGATCTGGGAAGCCTCTCCTTCTCCTTCACTCAGATCGAGGGGGAATTTGTATCAAAGAAGTTCTTAGCATACCTAAAGTAGCATGGCATTCAGCAACATCTGACTGCACCCTACACTCCCCAATAGAATGGGATTTCCAAGCGACACAATAGGACTGTCATGGAGATGGCTCATTGTATGCTCTCCATCGCCAAGTTGGAGGATCAGTTTTGGGTAGAAGCAGCCCAGCATAAAGCAGCAGTGTATCTACTCAACCTGGGCACCCACAAAGATCTTGTAGAACAGACACGGAAGAGGTATGGGTGGTCATAAACCTTCTATTCATCATATGAGAGTTTTTGGTCAGATCTTTGCATATATGTATGTTCTATATGAGAAAAGGAAGAAGATTGATCCAAAGACATTGCCATGTCTTTTCTTGGGGTATAGTACTACCTCAAAGGCATATTGTCTCATAGATCCTGAGACGAAGAAGATCTACGAGAGTCGAGATGTGGTGTGTGATGAGTCATCCTTTGACTCCCTACCACACAATGGAGATCCAGTACCAACCTTGTCACATAGATTTCTCACACATCCAGATGATGGGAAAGATGATTCTTCTCATAGAGAAGAAGAGCTGAGTGGAGACTTGTTCGTTGATCTAGGCACACTAGACAACACATCTTCACATCAGCAGCAGCAGCACCAACGTCTGAAATGGGTCCAGAATACTATTAGGGATGCACACCTGAACTCACTTCCAGGTACTTCTATGGGAGTTAGAACACGAAGTCAAGCCAGACATGAGGTAAATTTTGCACTCATGAGTTTAGTTGTTGAGAGCACCGAACCTGACACTGTTCATGAGGCATTAGACCAACCACAGTGGAAATAGGCTATGGATGTTGAATATGATTCCCTAATTCAGAATCAGATGTGGGAACTTATCGATCTGCCTCCAGGTAAGAAATCCATTGGTTGCAAATGGATTTTCAAAACAAAATATAAGGCAGATGGTTCAATCGACAAACACAAAGCATGACTTTTTACAAAGGGTTATGCTCAGCAAGAAGGAATTGACTATGATGAGACCTTTGCACCCACTGTGAAGATCAAAACCATCGAGTTGTCATGCTGCATCGTCAAGAAAAATGGATGGAAACTTCATGCAGATAGATGTCAAGAGTGATTTTCTGAATGGTGATCTTAAAGAAGAAGTATACATGGCCCAACCTAAAGGGTTTGTAGATGAGTATCAACCACACAAGGTATGTAAATCGATAAAGTCTCTTTATGGACTCAAACAAGCACCTAGGGCATGGTATATAAAAATTGATGATCACCTATTACAAAGCATGGATTCACTCGTAGCCCCTCATATACAAATTTGTATATCAAGAAGGTAGGAACAAAGATTGTCATTCGGTTTTGTACGTAGATGATCTTGTGATCACAGGAAGTTCGACAATCTTGTGGATGATGTAAAGAATGATACGAATAAATCCTTCGACATGACCGATTTAGGGATACTTCACTCTGTCTTGGCTTAGAGATACAAAGAAGAAGAATCATATCTTCATCTCCCGGATGAAATATGCTAAGACACTCGAGAAAAGTATGGTATGTTAGATTGTAAACCTATGTCCACCCCTATGAAAAAGGTTTGCAATTATCTAGATTCCAGAATTCACCGCAGTAGATGGCACTCATTATAGGCAACTTGTGGGGAGTCTCATTACTTGACTTATACCAGACCATATATTTGCTTTGTAGTGAGCTATATCGCTAGATTTATGCAGAGTCGAAGAAATGTCATTGGATAAAGCAACAAAGCATGTGTTGAGATATGTCCGAGGTACATTTGACTTTGGTCTGGAGTATCAAAAGAACATCAGTTCTTCTTACAGGATATACTGAGACTCGAACTATGCGGGATCCATTAATGACAGGAATCCACTTGGGATATGTTTTCATCTCGGATCTGGACCTATCTCATGGATTAGCAAGAAGCAAAATGTTGTTGCTCTCTCATCCACTGAGGCTGAATATCGTGCCACATGAGGAGCTATGTGCGAAGCGATTTGGTTACGTCATCTTCTTGCATATATAGGGATTCCTGAAGAGAAACCTCCCATCATTCACTACGACAATCAAGGTGTGTTGAAGCTTGTGAAGAATCTTGTTTTTCATTAACGAACAAAGCATATTGAGGTCGAATGTCACTACATTCATGAATAGGTCTTGAACCACCAAATTCAACTCCAGTACTGCCCTACTTATTTTTAGGTTGCAGATATTCTCACCAAGCCTCTCGGCAAGGTGAAGTTTGATTTGTTTAGGGGTACATATGTAGGAACAATGTATTAAGGGGGGGAATGTTAGCACATTAGTTAATTAATACATTGTTAGTTGTTAGTTGAGAAATGTTATTTAATTGTTCCTATTCCTCTCTTCTCCAATGACCTATATATGGCTCACATGTTTTGTTTTACAAATGCATTGAATAAATATTGATCTCCATCCATCAATATTCTCCTCGAATGGCCTTGGATCCATGCTATAAACACAATCCCTTTAACCATTCATGCACGTATTAAATTTCTATATCAAAGTGTGGTTTATGAAACATCAATAGATCCATCTCCATTTGTTTATTGCAATGCTATTGATCATTCACCACAATCCCATACTTCGGCCACCCCTCCTCCTAACTTTGAACAATATGGCCACGGGGGTTCATTAGCTAGGCAATATCCTAGCACGTGGGTTCATATTGAGGTAATTAAAATTAATAAAAGTATAGTCAATATATCGGTAGACATGAGGGGGTGAAAGGGTTTAATTTATTCATATTCGAATCATGTATTGGGGGTAGGTTAGATAAGCGGGCCAAAGGAAAGTGAGTTTTAATTTTAATATAAAACTAAAAAAATTGAACCCTAGTTTTTAGAACTAAATACCTTAACATTACAATTTAATGAGTGTGGTCATAAATTTAAATTATAATCTCTTTTTGAATAAAGAAATATCAATTAAGAGATTCTTAACCAAGAAATAATAAGATGGTAGAAAACTAGGATTGAGTATGCTTTTCAACACAAGTGATATTATTTCATCATTTTAATTATTTGAAGAACTATTAATAAATGATTAAAGATTTACATTTATAAGGTAATTTGTAATAGGTCTCGAATGGCTTCAAAATATATTTTGAGAGAAAACACATATTGAAAAAAATTAAGTGAGAAATATGATATATTTTTTGTTCAATATATTAGGGTAGAAATAAAAAGGGGTAAATAAAATTATCGTGGAAAAATGGGAAAGTAAGGTACATGGAAAAAATAGGGGGTATTTTCATTCTAATAATATAACGGGAGGTGCTATTATCAATTGAATAACAAGAGGTAAAAATTAGAATTAAAGGTATTCTTTAATACCCTTTGAACGCACGTGATATACCATACTTTTACTAAGTGAACCCCGTGAGTATGGATCGGGTATCGTACTGTGCCGATATGGTTTCAATGGAAATGGATTAGGAAAACATGAA